>PYAF01001313.1:202317-237815 GCA_007407185.1 Glycine tomentella | reverse complement strand
ATGTTGATTGTTAATTTTCCGTTTTTTAATGTATTACTTTCTTAAGTTCATACTCAATTAACTTTCAATTTATTGTGAAATATCAAGGGCTAATACAGTTATTATATTAAATTAAATTTTAAATATATAACTAATATTTGAAATATATTACTTTCATAAGTTCATACTCAATGAACTTTTTCTTGTAGAGGTCATTAATCTATATATTTCCTTCTTAAGCATCAACAGTAAAAAATTATAAACATAAGATATAAATTTAATAATAAATGATAACATAAGATAAAATTAAATAAAAAATATAATATATATTTTTTGAATTTTTTTAAAAATTATTTTATTTATTTAGTTAAATAAAATGAATATTTTTTAATATAAATTTAAGTGTTTATTTTAAAATATTTAAATATAAGAGAGTCTTATTGAATATTTCGTTATAAATCCATAAAATCTCAGGATCCTCAATCAAGGTGACATCTTTCACTTATACTTATTCTGTTTTTTCTTTTACTGGAGAATATTATTTTGTTAGTGCTTTTTGTTTTAAAGTAAAAAAAATGACCAAGTAACCTTCTATTAGAGAGGTTAAAAAAAAAAATAGATGCAAAATGTACATTAAGCGATCCAAATTGGTCCTAAGGCAGTTTGCGACACTTCAATACATAATTTATGTCCTGTTTTCCCTGTTCTTTTGCAAAAATAAAGGAAATGTAATGTAATGTTGTGTAAATTTATTTTCTCATGTTAATTATAAGGTAGATACATGTTAACTTCATAACTGCCTTTTCCTCTATTTATGTTTTATATGCTGACATAGTAACACTTAATTTTATGCACTTGCTTACATTTAGATATGGATAAATCTTGGATCAAGTTGTCACACAATACATTAAAATATTTGGTGGGATTGAATAATTTTTAAAATTTTCCTTTTTAACATAGTGCTACTGTGGAACAATAATATGTCTATGCACTAAAGTAGTTTTCAAGCCGAAGAGAA
This sequence comes from Glycine tomentella, assembly GCA_007407185.1. Classification (NCBI taxonomy): domain Eukaryota; kingdom Viridiplantae; phylum Streptophyta; class Magnoliopsida; order Fabales; family Fabaceae; genus Glycine; species Glycine tomentella. The sequence continues at coordinate 236,818 of PYAF01001313.1, read as the reverse complement.
CTCGACAATAAGTGTATGATCACTTGGTTTGTATCAAGTATTTTAGATTTATTATAAATAATTTTTATTGTGAATTTTTATTAATAATATTTTTAATTATTGATAATTTTGTTTAAAAAATATTAAATTTGAAAACAAAGATGTAAAAAATAGGTTAAAAGAGATAAAAGATTAAGATTTTTTTTAAAAAAAAAAATCTATTATTGAAGAAGAATTCTTAGAAATACTTTTCATTTAAGAATAATTCTTAAAATCACTTTTATTCAAGATCATCATTCTAATTTTTATATAGAATATTATACAGAATCACTGTCTCAGCCAAGCAGTGAACGTGCGATTATACCCTTCCATTCCAAGGGAAAAAGGAATAGCTGCAGAGTATGGTGAAGGTTCTGTTCTGATCATCCGCAATGTATAACTAAAAGACTAAAAAATTATGCACCAAAAGTTGTTTTTTTTATAGTTTATTGAGAATTGAGAAAGAAAGCCAGAAAGCAAGGTTTGCATCCAAAAGTGCTAACAAGTTGAGGATAATGGTTTATGTGCATGTGTGATGATGTTGATCAGAGAAATGGAAATTAATAAAAGATCCTTTGCCTCCTCTAGAGGCTGCTTGCAAAACACCTTTTAGCTTGCTTGTGTACATTTCCTGTTCAGCTTTATAAATGTTGTGGACTACTCTCACTTCATCTTCATTCACATCACCAAAATCAAAGGTGGAAATTAAGGAAAAGTTTCAAAGAATGGATTATAGGCTCCACCAAAGAAGGTACCTGCTTTCCTAGCAGTGAATTGTGATGCCATTGATATTCATTTATTTGTCTTATTTGTGATTTTCTATGTAATCATTTTTAGTCCACAGAAGTATGTTGAAATTTTATCAGAAATAAATTTTATACATTTTTATTCTTTACAATTTTAAAAAAAATCATTTTCTTTTTTCTTTAATTTTTGTCTTTGATGAGAATTAGAAACATTTTTTTAATAAATTTTAAGGACTAACTATAAATGAAATTTGCATAAAGACTAATTTTTTTTAAAAAAAAGAATCTTATTTTCAAGTACTAAAAACGTATCCATCCATGCTTAGTGCTTAATTACTAATAAAAGCTAATGCTATTGTGTTGAAGAGTGTCCTTTTCTGATCCAAATTCACGACAACACATACCAGATGATGAGCGTGTAACTGCAGTTGCAGCTGCTGCATTTTCCATTCATTCACTAGAAGAAGCAGGGTTACTAAATTTGCAGAAAATGAAAGAATCTCCCAAATTTCCAAGGACCAAAACTGTGAGAGAAAAAGAGGGGAAAGTATCTAGGCAACAAAGTCATGGTAATTAGAATATTTCCATACATCATATCTATGTTCAAGTTAATTAAGCAATGACAAAACATAGATATAATTCTTCCGATATTGTTATTCAATCAGAATTAAAGTTTCATTTCAGCAATTTGCATAGTAAAAGTTGAACTAAAGGTCAATTCATTGAAGAACAACATAAAGAACTTTTAAGAAACTGTATCTTAGTTTTGTCCCTAACTAATCCTTTGAAAATAATTGTAATGTTACATATAATGGCAGGGGAAAGTTCAACAAGAAGGTCATTAGGACAAGAACTCGCTAGGACAACAGAAACTGCTATTCCTACTAGACGCCCAAGTGGTGTATCCCCGGCAGCAGGGTATCAAAATCACAAAGGGAATCAAATAATACCACACAAAAATGACAAGGCAACACAATGGGAAAAGGCCAAGATAGAGAGGATTCAAAAGAGGTAATATTCATTTCTTAAACATAATTCTTTAATTATTTTTTATGAATTGTATTTTTGTCACTCTAAGATGACCGATGTGCCATTTTGTAATGGATTTAGTTCATTCTTGTCATTGTAAGAAAAAAATCAGGTATGAGAAGAAAAAGTCCAAAATCCTTGCTTGGGAGAGTGATAGAAAGATTCAAGCCAAAATGCAGATGGATAGGAAGAAGGTTTGCATCTCAATTTCTATTTTTCTTTTTATTAAATATTGATGAACATAATCTCATTGTTTGGTGGAATTACAGAGTGAATGGGAGCACAAAAGGGCAACAGAAATGCAACATTACAAGAACAAGATAGCAAGGATAGATATGATAGCACAAGGAGCAATATCACAGTTGGAAGACCACAAAAGAAAACAAGAGTCCAAAGCAAAGGAAAAAGCAAAGAAAATCAGAAAAACAGGAAGGGTTCCTGTCAAATGTTTCTGCTTCCAATCATTATAGGATCAAGTCATGTAGCCAGTTCCTGTAAAACAAAACAGTAAGAAATTTCATGTTGGTTCATAATATTTATTCCTTAAATTGGCTTGAGAAATTTCATGATAATAGACTAAACTAAGGTTAATTTTATACAAGCGATACAAGCATGCTGCTTAAATTGTTCAAATTTCATATTTGATGTAAGGATATAACCTACTCAAATTGTTCTGGTTGTGAGACATGTATTATTAATAAAAATGGCACTTATGCCAATATATCATAGTTTTAGGCATTTAATTTAAACGTCAGCCAGCCACATAAGTATATTGCTATGCAAAATTTATGCTTCAGCCATTTTAAAATCCATTTCACATGTATCAGTTGTCGCGTGAATAATTGAAAAACAGAATTCGGCTAAAATTGATTCAACACGATTCCAAAATTTGAATGTTTGAATCAAAGGTTGCCAGGAGGGGAAATCTATTTCTTGATCTTCTGTGAGTTCTCAAATTACTAAAAAACACAATTTTGAATGAGTAACTGAAATGAAAGCCAAAACTGAAAGAAAACGATAAATTCAGCAAGAATAATAATTGAAAAATAAGTGCATTGATTGATTTTTTTAGTTGAAGGTCCTACAAAATATTTATCCTGTAAATCTAAACTAACTTGTCCAAATCGTGTTTCATCCATGTTCGTCGTGTGAAACCAATCTTATCCATTGCTTCGTGATCTTAGTTTCAATTAGCATCCCGCCTGCAGCTCCCTTCCGCTGCTATGATCTCAGCTTGATTCATTCGGCTAACTAATCTCTTTATTCAAAATATTTTGGTATGCTTATCGATTTTTATCTATAGGTATATTCTCCCCTCTTTGATCAACCATAGGAACAAAAGCTGGAACCGCATGAGGTTGAGGTGAAACTTTATCTGAGACTAGTTCATCAAGAATAACCTTACTCCTTAGCTTATGATTTGCCATATAGTCCTCCTCTAAGAAAGTCTCATGAGTGCTCACTATGAACTTCTTTTCTTTCGGACTATAAAACAACCAACCTCTGGTTCCTTTAGGATAGCCTATAAACATGCATACTTTTGTACGCGAGTCCATCTTATTTGGCTTTTGTTGTAAGATATGTGCCGGAGCACCCCAAATCCGAATATGATTCATGGTGGGCTTACACCCTTTCCATAATTCTATTGGTGTCTTTGAAACCGACTTGGACGGAGCTAAGTTCAAAAGGTACATAGCAGTTTCTAAGGCATATCTCCATAATGAATCAAAAAGAGATGAATAACTGAGCATAGATTTTGCCATTTCCAAAAGGGTTCTATTTCTCCTTTTAGCAACTCCATTCTGCTGGGGTGTTCCTGGAGAAGATAATTGTGAAACTATCCCCTCTTTGGTCAGGTAAGACATGAACTCTCCAGATAGGTATTCACCCCCTCAGTCAGACCGAAGAGTCTTAGTTTGAACACCAAGATGCTTTTCTGCCTCAGCCTTGAACTCTTGGAATTTTCCAAAAGCTTCAAACTTGTGACGCATCAGGAACACATGTCCAAATCTAGAATAATCATCAGTAAATGTGATGAAATATTGATACCCGCCTCTGGCCTGGACATTTATTGGTCCACATACATCAATATGTACCAATTCCAGCTGAAGTGTGGTATGATTTCCCTTGGCCTTGAAAGATCTCTTAATCATTTTAGCCTATTAAATAAGATTCACAAACTGGTATCGGTTCAAAGTGTAGGGATTTTAAAATCCCACTATTAACCAAACCTTGTATCCTGTTAGAATTAATATGACCCAATCGCAAATGCCAAAGATAAGTTTCACTGGAAACTTTTCTTTTCTTTGATGAATGAACATGCTCAACATCTCCTAATTCAACATGATTAACTTCACATGACACATGACTAAGGAAATAAAGACCATTAATCATTTCACCAGAACAAATAAAAGAAGATGAACTTCTTATTGAAACTGAGGAATTAAACTGAACTGTCAAACCATGTTTAATCAAACAACTAACAAAAATTAAATTCCTCTGAAAATCCGGAATAAATAAACAGTCTTTTAAAACCAAAGTTCTGCAATTATCAAAATATAAAATAACTTGTCCCACTGCTAGTGCAGACACAAGCTCCTCATTTCCAAGCTTCAAAACTCTTTGTCCTTCACTTACATGCAAACTATGTTTGAACCACTGCAAAGAGTAACAAACAAGATTAGTGACTCCTGAATCAATGATCCATTTATCATTGTAATTCTCCACTAAACAAGCTTTAATCACATATAAATTACCCATACCTGGTTGATTCATACGTGGGCAATTTTTCTTCCAATGCTTTTTTTTTCCGCACTTGAAGCACTTTCCTTTTGGCTGCTTCATTGCAATTGGTTTGACAACTGGAATACCTGATTTCTTCTTTTTCTTGTTCTTGTTCCTTCCCTTGGGTTTCCCTTTACATTTCACAGGACTCTCACCAGCAAAAAAGGCACTGCCTTGCTTGACTAGAGACTATTCAACACTCTCAAGCTCGTGCGTCAGCTGAGTAAGGTCAAGATTCATCTTATTCATATTATAATTCATCTTGAACTGATTGAAGTATTTAGGCAGTGACTGCAAGAGAAGATCAACTTTTACTTCTTGTTCAAATTTGACCCATGGTCTTCAACCTTCTTGAAGATTACTATCATTGTCAGATAATGATCCCGCACACTTCCTTCAGAAATAACTGCCTTGGTGACTGTATTCAGCGTATTCTGCCTAGCAGAGCTGCTAGACATAGTAAACATGCCATCAAGAGTCTGGAGCATCATCATTGCTCCACTCTCAATCATGCTCACTTGCTCCTCAAGGTGACTGGCGAGACCAACTAAAATATAGCAGCGAACTGCCATATTTGCCTTCTCCCATCTTTCCTTCTCCTGTTGAAAACGTGTCTTTGTTGCCTTAGGCACATCCTTAGCGGGCTATGCTGGCATAGAGGTAGTCAGAACAAAGTTGAGCTTTTCATATTGAAGAACAATATCCAAATTAGTTTTTCGTTGTTTGTAGTTTGTACCATCCATAGATTTTTGGCTCAAGATAGTAGCTAAACGATTGAATAAAGACATTTTTCTGAAAACAAGGAAAAAAACACACTAATTACAAACAAGAATAACAACAAACAGATATAGCGCTAGTATATTCTAATAACTACTACTCATTTATAGTTCAACAATCCATTGCTTATCTTTACAAGCCTTACGATGAGCAAGATACTTGTAAAACTAATATTGTTATTTGGGCCTTCAGTTCCATTGCTAGAGCCTCGGTGGGAGGGTTAACAACTTTGCCAAAGTTGAATGTATTTAACCATTGTTTACTTTCAAAATTATCTTTAGTGTCTAAGTGTTGCCGACGATGGGCCGTACAAAACTTTACTAAAATTTTGAAAATATTAAGGTTTAATCTAGCGAAATCCGATTATCCTTATCCGATGGGGCTTCAGCGATAACCATTTCACTAATAAACCCACAGTTGGAGCCCGCAGATTTTAAATTAATTACTTAATTAAAAACCTTTACCCATTCAATATTTTAAAATTTAGAATTTTCCAATCTCCAAGAATTGTTTAAATTCGAGTATTCTTTGTTTGATTTCAAAAACTATGTAAGCAGCCGCAAGCCGATGAACGTGCAAGCTTGGCTTATCGGAATTTTGAAATCATTAAGGTCCTAAAATCCGATCATGATAGGCAGCGTGTACTTCACACAATCATGATACATGATTGTGGTATGCAGCGTGTGTTATCACATGACCATTTTAGAAGACCCACAAATTACTCACAATGTAAACAGTTCTCTTAGGAAATAATCTGGATTATTTGTCTTGATTTTAATTATTCAAAATTAATTAATTCAATTATTAATATAGAGTTTTAACAAAAATCATAATAATTTTAATTAACTTTTGAGAATAATTTTGAATCAAAATAATCCTATAATAAATATCATACTAGTCGTGGAATGACAAAATAGCTATTATACTTATGTAGTTATCAATTTATGCAACAATATAGCACCGCCTATTCTATATGACATGTTATCACAATAAGCATGTTATCAATCATATAATTCATCCATGCATAAAATAAAGCAATTTAAATAAAACTTTAATCCATGGTTTCCTAAAAAATAAAATAAAATAAATAAAGTTACAAATTGGAACTGAAATCTCTTCGGCCCATTTCCTTTTTCCTTTCAGTCCGTAGGTTCTGTTTCAAGCCCCTTTATGGTAGCCATGGGCCTAATGTCCCAAAAAAACTTTGACAAGAAACCCTAAGTCAACTTTCAGGAACCCTAGCCGTCACGTTCACTGAGCCGTCACTCGAACTCATCTCAGGATGACCGCCTTGAAGAGATGAAGCCGCCGCTGGAATCAGCCGCAACGGAGCTTCCACGCACCCTCACGCGCCGGATCTTTGCCAGCGCGTGAAGCCCCAGCCCCCTCCCCTTCCGACGGCGCGTGAAGGGGCGTCCGACCTCTTCTTCGACTATTCCGGCCGCTATTCCTTTCGTGCTTTTGTCCTCTTCCACGCAATGTGGTTGGTTTCTCAAATCGACCACCAGAAAGTCACGAACATGTCCAAACAGTGACGACCGCCCCTCTTTTTGCATCTTCTTGATCTTCTTTTATTACAACTTTTGTATAACATTAAAAAAAAAATACAAGAATTGAAATAAAATTCAAGGAGGAAACCTAATCATATGGGATTAGCCTCCTTGTTACAACCCAAGAAAATACATTCAAATTCTACCATGGATTAAAGTTGAAAACCAAATAAAGCATTGATTTTTTATGAAAAGAATTATAAAGATAAACATACAATACATATGATCAACAAATATAGAATCCTAGGTGCCATATTTCACGAAGCAAACTAATTACATGAATAGTGAAACTAGATTCACATACCAATGTACAACCATGCTTTGATACCAATTGTAAGGACTATTGCATTTATGCAGAAGTGATTTAAGGACCTAGTATATTGGTATGCTTATCGAATCATCATCGTTTCATAAACACACAAGGAATACTACCTCTTGGAGTGATGATCTTTGATGATCTCTCACACCTTAGAATCCTTGCATCATCGCACTTTTGATCTCCTTGTAATCAGTTGATGGCAGACCTTCCAGACTATCTCTCAAAGGGAAAATGGATAGTGTGTGGGCACTTTCTCACTATCAGGAGATGACTTTGCCTCAGCCTCTGTGACTACTCTTTTTCTTTAGAGAGAGTTAAGTGTAGAATATATATGGGTTCCTAGAAAACCTACCCCTAAGGTGTAACGGACTCTAGGTTTCTTGGGCTCTTCTTACACACTAGGCCCTATTGGGCTTTAGTGAAAGACCAAAAACCCAACATGTTACATTCAGTGAGTTCTTTCACATAACGTTTCTAATTTTAGTTTGGAAAATAAAAGGAAAAAAAACCTTGCTCTAATGAATGAGCTCTTCTCCTATTTATATTTTGTGTGGCCTCTAACGTGGTGATGCATGTCATTTTGGGGTGTCTTGTTAAGGTGTTTGCGCCTGCCATGTCAAATGCCATTTTCCTTCTTTGCGTATCTAACATGTGAAAGATAGTGTCTACTTTTTTGGTGGGAGGTGTTGTTCCTGAAATGTCATTTTCTTGATAGTGTCTACTTTTTTGGTGGGAGGTGTTGTTCCTGAAATGTCGTTTTCTTGTTGGGAGGAACAATGAATCAATGATCCTCCTAAATCCTCTTCTACTTACCAAAATCTAGAGTGGACCCACGTCAGGGTGGACATGGTCAAGATGGGCTCCACGATCTCGCACGTCGGGCTGTGAGTATCCTTTGTTAGGAGGACAAGAGGAGGGACATGCAAAAAAAAGGACTCTGACGCTGAAGTAAGTACGTGAGTTACGTGAGAATGAGAGATGAAAAGGGTGAGATAGAACCTAATACTTATAGAGTGTAGTAGGAGCTATGGGTTCTTGTTTGTAGGGGCTGTTACAGTGGTGTAACAACTCTTGTAGATAATTACTAGCTTGTAGATAATAGATAATTATAACTTATAGATAATGTGCATCTTATAGATAATTGAGTGTTGTCACTTGATAAGAACGTTGCAACATTATTGTTAATATTCAAATAATGAGGTATTAGAGATAACCTATTCGACCCAATAGTCTGGCTGCTAAGGACGAGGTGTCCATGCTCCTGTGCCAGGACTGACATGAAGGGCTGACGTGCGTACTGAAATGCCACATCACTTGTCACGTGTATTTTGTGGACCCTGGACAATACATTATACTATGTCAGGCCTAAAGGTATCAACCCATTAGCCCCCTTACAGTCATGGAAAGCATTTTGTATGCCTAAGTTAATTTGCCAGGAACTTGATATACAGTCGATCAAGGATGGTCAATAATAGAGACATGTCCACTAAGATTTGGGTTTCGTTAATTGAGTGTGTTTATGTCTAAGCTCGACAACCCTTGGGGGTCGATGTTGACCTCTCTGGTCGATACTCAATAGTCATTGATCCCTTGTAGTAGTAGTATTTGCTTTTAACTAGAGTCGACCTATAAGAATAAAACAATTAAAACTCAAACTTTAGATTCACTAACAAAAAATATTTTCTATTAATTTTTATAAAATAAAAAAGATATCATATTTTGACAAAAATGTCATATATGTTGACAAAAAGACTAAACATATAATTCTCTTATTTAAAGTAAAAATCTTATCTTAAAAATTATTTAGGCCTCATTTATCATTATATCAATCTTGTTTCTAACTCTTTTGTTCAGGAGTGGGTCTCCTAGGAGGTTGTTTTTCCTCGAATAGTCCACAATCGTCCTTCAAGTATTCAACCTATGGGTGTAAGTATTGGTCTTAGGGTTTGTCTTTCTAGGAGGAGGTTGGCTTCCCCAAGACTATGATATATATAATTAAATAATTAAATATGTCATTTTATATTTATGAGATAGTTTATCAACTTATCTTACCAAACTTTCAATTAAATTAGCTAGTTTATAAGTCTCCAACTTTTTGACTTCTAACTTTAGTTAGCTTAAAGCTTCCAACTAGCTTTATAAGTTAGTTTTACTAAACGACAGGAAAGGAATTAGAGGAAAAAAACAGAAATGATAGATAAAGAGGAATAGAATAGAAAACATGTATTATTTGGATAGATAAAATTAAATAAAAAGAAAATAAGTGGATAATTTATTTTTGTTTATTTAGATGATTGAAATAGTGAGTAAAAAAATACATAAATAAATTATGTAGATAAGCTTTATATACTAATTGAAAAATTGATTAAAAAACTTTTTACTATATTATTTTTGCACAACATAATTTTTTTATTATGTTTTATTCTATAAGGAATTATTTTATTTTTAAAAATGCAACACAAATTACTCATTTTTACTATTCTCACTACAAGAACCTCAAAACTCAAAAACACCTATTCTCTTCATCCCATTACCTCTATGTGGTTAGTATTTGGGTCCTAATAAAAAAATCACATAATTTTCTAATTTTTAAAACAAAAAATTAACATGACCCACTTTTAAATCTGAGCACCAGTTCTTAAAAGAGAACCAAAGTTAATTTGGAATCAATACCGTAACATCAATGATAATGAGTTGCTAAAATTGATCATGAGAACATGATTGTGATTCTTTGTATACATAATCAACTATCCCATTAGCATAATTAATTATATAGGCATTGCAAATTTTGAGTTTGGTCAAGTTGATAGAGTAATTGATTATGCAACTTACATAATTAATTATGTGCCTTAAATTTGTTTTTTGAAAAAATTATGTCTCAGCTAAAGTTAAAGTGAACATTTGTTTACGATGGGATATAATAAACATTTTGGTTAATAATTATTTTTTTATTTTTCTTTTATTATTTACCTAACCCCTTTAATTTAAAATTTTCATTTCTTTTATATTCTCTTTCATTTGTATCAAATCACTTTATTTTACACTCTTTTTCATCTCTTTTCATTTCTCACACTTTTATTCCATTCATTTCTTTTCATCCCTCACTACATACATAGCCTAAAGAAAGCGAGTTAGTGATTGTATCATTACCATCCATAATTTATTTTACACCCTGGCTATCATATTCGTTTAAATATAAAATATACAATTGAAGTTAATTTGAATATCTATTTAACATTTTAAAATTAATTTTAACAAAAATTTAAAAAGCAAACAAAAAGTAGTGATGATCCTCAATATCTTCGATTCTAAAAAACAATTAAGAGTCTCCGTATCAATTGAAAATTGATGACCGACTTTAAGACTTTTCTAATTTACTGGATCGCTTCCTGCATTCAAAACGATAGAATGTTGGGCATTTAAATAATTTTGGGATATATAGTTTTTCTTTTTTACAGACTGGGACATATAGTTATAGAAAGTAAAAGTCGCAATTATCAATGAAAACAATATTAAAAGTTAGAGTCACAACTTAAATATGATTTAATACACGGATTAGCTAGTGTCATTAGTTTTAAGTTGTGTTAAATATGTAACTATATTAAATAATTAGAGGAAATTTTTTTATGATTTATAATAATTTTATCTAACTCGATTATTTCTAGTAAAAGATATATATGATTTTTATTAAAAAATGAAATATAAAATTAGAAATTGACAGTAATTAGTATTTCGATGAAAAATTAATTTTAATGTAATAAAAATTCAATAAAATTAATAAAAAGTTTATGAATTAATAACTTTAATTAATGCTAAATAAAAATTATATAAGATGTAATTTTTAGGCCTTAAATAACTAGAGAGTCTTGGACAATTAATGGCCTAAATAATTCCCCGACCATAATGGCCTAAAGAATTCCACGACCATATGCTGCCTGTCCTATTAACCATCTAACGTGGTTAGGGTATTAACCATCTATTTTGTTCGTTAGTTAATCTATATCAGTACTATACAAGTGACAAAAAGTTTTGGTAAGATATTTTACAAAATGTTGGCAATGGCATGATATTTTCTTTTTATGATCTTTTAACAATTTCTTATTTTCTCTTATGCCTCTCACTTTGAACTTTGAAGGAAGGAGGAAGGAGCACTCACCAGTCACTACCAACACCTCTTTTACCCTTTTACAATCCATTATAATTATTTAGTAAATTTAGATGAAAAAAATTGTTAAAAAATATCATACTTAAATAATATGTTTGTGAAAAAAATGATGTAGTTCTTGTCTTTGCATAAAGAGCATCGTAGGGTTTTATCAAAGAAAAAAGAAAGAAAGAACATAGTAGGAGTTTTAATAATAAACTTGATGTATAAAAGCAGTGCGCTTAAGGACAAGGGTATCTTAAATTAATGACAGTCTATTATCCATACACATAATTAGTTTGGTTATGGAACCCAAAAGACTAATTAATTATATATAATGACAGTTCCAAAATAATTTAATTTTTCAATAAACTAAACAATTTAGTTTTAATCGACAGGTTGGAAAAGATTATCAATCACTTTTATGAAATTGTGTCCATCTAAGGTCCTGGAAACTTAGCCCAGGGTCCGTGTGAAAGAAGCCAGCTGCTAGTTTTATCATCATATTGGAGGCTAGCTAACTTTTCTGGAACATGCTGATTTGTGTGATATGGTGTTAGTTAATTGACTTTGAATCAGACCTATATATAGATTGCAGAACACAAGTCCCACACGGAAATTTCTTTAATTTGAAAAGTAATCTGAAGAGTCATATTACTAGCCAAATAGCATCCCCACTAGGATCTTGAAGTGTGTGGTTCCTGCACAGTGCAGGACCATATAATAAACAATAGTGCTGCAACCGTTTGGGTGCTAGAGGGAACAATGTGACCCCATGCACCCTTCCCTTGTCCCTGTATCTCTCCACAGCAATATGAATTAGCTTATATATAAGTTAATTCTAGTTTATAGAAAAAACTCATTTCATTTCATTTTTCTTATTTTCTTCTCTTCTGGATAAGTTTATCAAACATGCCCTTTAAGTCTTCCAATGAATAAAGATAGATGTTATATATATACAGTCTACTTCTCCATGACATTCCTTGCTGCTTAATCTGCAACGCAGATTATGTAACTTGTGGTATCTTAAAAAAACAACTTATCAACTCATGTTTCATGCATTCACACAGGGAGTTGAGACTTAGGTGTGACAGAAAAAAGATAAAAGATAAAAGTACACAATAAACACTAGATTTCCATAAGTTCATTTTTTTAATCTATTATGTATACGTGTTTGGGTATAAGTTGAGATGAATATACTAAGATATCCGTATCTATCCTTATCAAATATTAATATGAACAATTACTTATATCTATACTCATTAAACTGATAATTTACCTGAATCAACATGAGTAATATATCCATAATTTTTAATAAAAAATCATTATTTTTTAACAATAACAAAGATTCTTTAAAATAAGAGTAAATTACAATAATATCTCCTGAGATTTCATGTAATTATATAAGTATTCACTTCTTTCTTTAACCTATTCACCTTCCTTCTTAAGAGAGGTGCTAGTGTAACATTTTGTGGAATGTTGAAGGGTGTTATTAGTGTAATTAATATTTTCAAACATATAAGGGTGTTGGTATAAGAAATGATGGGTTATGTATAATTTAATAAAAGTTTAGGAAGTGTTGATGTAATTTGCTCTTAAAATAAAAAATATTATATTTTTAGACAAAACATAGGTACTAATTTTTAGATGTTTTCAAACACACAAAATCTTAAATATTTTTGGTATTGCTTTTCAATTCGATATACATAACATATTCAAACCTTTATATATAATTTATCAAAATGAAAATTTCAATTTTAATTAAAAAAACAAAACTAAAAGCACCCCAAAAAATATGAATACATATAAGTATTTTCTATATTTTCACACACTACTTTCTGTATCAGCTAATTTAATTTGAAGGGGCATAAAAATAGGGACCTAACTAGCTAGGGGCTGTTCTGTTAGAAGTAGAGAAAGCTGTCGATTTGAGACACGTACTGGACCATGTAATGTGCAACATGTGTGGTAGGGTATGCTTGTCTCCGTGCTTGTTCTTCCTGATGCTGGGAATTATCAAACTATATAGATGAAATTTGTGAAATAAATCTTTTCAGATAAAAGATGAAAAGTTAATTGAGTGCTGTAAAATTAGTTAAAAGTTGAATTTTGGAGAATATTTTAATGAATTATGAGTGTTTGATAAAATTATTTATTGAAATAATTGATAAATGTAATAACATAAATCAATATATATGTTTATATGATATTTTATATAAATTTAAATTTAATAGTTAAAAACATTATTTTGGATATTTATAATTTTAGTTTATAATTAATTTTAAACTCTTGTAATTTTTTATTTATAGATCAATTATTTTAATTATATTTTTAGTTTTAATTATATAGTTACAAACATATAGATAAAATGATGTAGAAAACATATTTGTATATTGGTTCTAGTTTGGACTGATGTTGAATTGACATTCTAACATCGATTCAAATTAGAATCAATGTTGAATCGTTTTCGTGCTTACTAACCTTACATCCCTGCTCGTCACAACCCTTGAAATCCCTGCTCTACTTCCACAAGCCCAACTCCCCCCACCTCCACCCACCCACCTCGCCACCACCATGAGCCCAAACCCTTCGCCACCACTTCATCGCAATCACAAACCCCCATCATGACCTTGCCATCGTCACGAACACAAATCCCCACCACTACGAACCTAAACCCTCACCTAGGGCGGTCCTGACATTTTAGGGGCCCTAGACAGAATAATAGATAAGAGCCTTTCAATCCAATGTTTCAAATTATACCAGTATAATTTTCATCAATTATTACACAATTCAATAACTTTTAATTGAGTAATATTTTCTTAAAATCCATTGTTGGATTGAAAGTTCCTTTCACATAGATCATATATACAAAATTTCATATTAATAAATAAAAATATTTGTTACGTCATTAATATAGATTAAAATCAATGTAATATAATTTTTTTAAAATATACTAAAATATGAATAATTTGATTACCTTCTTATTCTTGTTAAATTTTGACAAAATTTGACACAAACAATCTTGACAATATGTCGATATAATTCAACGGTCGAATCGATAAAAATTAATTTTATATCAAGTTATAAAATGGTGTAATAGTTGGTTAAGTTACGCCAGTATATATATATATATATATATATATATATATATATATATTGTAAACAATGTTATTTATGTGAAATATTTGTTGGTTTTGCCAAAATTAATCGTCATCGAAAAATATGATTGATAAACTTTAATAGGATTTTCCCTTCCAATCACATTTTCTCAATTTAGAAGGCTTGAATTCAAGATCTTGCTTAAGGAGATCGAGCTTACTTTCACTTATATACAAGTATTTGAAAATGTAAACATGTTTTGCATAAAAAATAGACACATAATTCATTTACAATGATACCTTTAGTTTAATTACATTAAGCAAATAAGATGATTTTAACAAATCTCAACAAGTAAAAAAATACATCATAAAACCTAAAAAATTGCATGCACACCATTTATATGTAAGTTCACATCTAGAAACAAATATACATAGTATGAATATAGAATTTTTTGATGAAATTCATAAAATTCTCTTAATTTTCTTTTTCTTTCTATTTCTCTTTTTCTTTCTCATCATCTAAAATAAAAAAGGTATACATAATATGAATACTAAAATCCTTCTTTTGGTGATCCTCTCATCGGCTATAAGGCCACCACGAGAGGCTCTTTTGATCAGTCCATCTTTGTCATCAAAACCAAACATTGTGGTGTAAATGCTTATGGGGGTGAGTCGACTTTTCTAAAGAGTCAATTAAGATGGTCCATAATCCTCCAAGCATTGAGCCTTGTGGCATACGTAAATGTTTACGTGTAAGTCGATCTCTCTAGAGAGTCGTCCAAAATGATCTATAGTCCTTAAAGCATTGAGTCCTCTGATGTAAATGCTTAAGGGTGAGTTGGCATTTCTAGAGAGTCATTCAGGATGGTCCACAACCCTCCAAGCATTGAACCTTGTGACATAAATGCTTACGGGTGAGTCAACTTCTCTAATGAGTCGTCTAGTACAGTCCATTGCCCTTCAAACATTGAGTTTTGTGCCCTAAACATTAATGAGTGAGCCAACTTCTCTCACAAGTCATCTAGGATGGTCTGTCATCCTCCAAGCAATGAGTCTTGTGGCATATATATTTACATGTAAATCAACCTCTCTGGAGAGTCAGCCAAGATAATCCAAGGACTAAATGAAATAACTTAAATTTGAAGTATTAAAAATATATTTAAGTTTGTAAAATAAAATTGAGAGATAATTTACAGTTTGTGGCAGGGATGCTGAAGACCAAAATTATATAGCTGGGTGCCCGTGTCAAATGAAACCAATAATTCGTGGTCAATATTGCATGAAAGAGAGAGGGGCAAGATTTAAGTATTTAAGTATTTGTTACATGACAAGATTTTTGGTTTCTGTGGGGCACAAGTAATTAATAACCCTACTTTGTTTTTATATTTTTTTTATTATAAAAAGTATTGTTTTTAGAGAAAAATATATTTGTTAATCATTGTGTTACTTAAAAAATAATAAATAAAATATTTTTTATGAAAGGTTATATCGAAATGTGTTAAAAGTTAGAAACGAATAATAAAAGTGAAAGATTATTTTAATCTTTTAACATGATGTCCTTATTTATTTCCTTCTTATTTATGAGAAATGTGTAAAATATTTAAAAATGAAACAATGACAAGAAAATAAATTGAAAAGATAATGATAAACATTCTCTTAAACGTACAAATGTACATCAACGGGTTGGGTTTAGCTAGTGAAAGGAATTAGCCTAGCATAACCTAATGAATTAATGTTTGAATTTTTATTGGAAGATATATTTATATTTAGTATCCTATTGTACATATAACATGCATTATTATAAAAACAGACTTTTTATATTAATTAAAAATGATTTTTTATATCGATTATATAAATAATTATTATAGAAGGAAAAAATTATATTTTATCTTTTTTTTTTCTTTCTAAAACTAAAAGAAAATATTTTTTTAATGAATGAATGAATATATAATTGTATTTATAGATGGAGCCAATGAAGCATATCCGATTCCTTCTCAAGTCCTTTTAGCCACCACATGTTCTGCGAGAGGGACAAATAGAGACCAAATGATTTTTTAAGGAATAAAATATATAAGGAAAATCCCAACTCAAGGCAGTGTGTTGTTCAATCTTCATTGCATTTGCATACATACAGGTGATATGAGTATGACTGTGTGAGAGAGAAAGAAAAGGAGGTGTCATCATATATGAGTCATGAGTGTTAGTTTTAATAAGTACATATAGTGCCTAAAGTATATAAGTTCTACTCTGAAACAACAACAACAACTACAACAAAAACAAGAACTAGTGGAAGTGGAAGAGGCTAGAACAACAAATCCTCTCACGTGCACAACCATCAGAGAGGAAGAGAGATAGACTGTAGTACTTTGTTTCTTGTCTCCATGTATGGTTTCTTTGCCTTTTTTCTCTTTATGTTCAATGGCTCCTACCCTTCATATATAGAGCACCCTTTAATTTGATTAATTTTTTGGTTTCTTCTTTTTTATCATTTCAACGATATATATATATATATATATATATATATATATTATATTCATCATTTGGTTGTTTCACAACAGGCAAGCATGTATAATTCATTGAAAAGTCATAATTTATTATGTCCACAAATTGGTTACTTTAGTTTCTACATGTGTTGGCCTAGCTAGTTTTCCTATTTCCCTTTTGAAACAAAACGATTTCCTTTCTAATAAGGTACTTTTTCTTTTTCTTCTTCTTCTTTTTAATGTAAACAATGATATCTCCTTTTGTTCATGCTGGTTATGTACTAATTAATTAGCTTCATGGAAGTTAATTATATGTACGGTATATATAGTTTGTATGAGTTCCTTGATTCTGTGATGCAGTAATCTCTTACCTATTTTCCCCGATGAATTCTAGCTGTCACATCGAAGCCATTTTCAGGTTTCATTGAGTACAGCAATATATGATTTTAGGCCATTTTTTCTCTCTAAATAAGCACACATATATATATATATATATATATATATATATATATATATTCACTTTGTATTGTGTTCACTCCTCCAAGTTATTCTTTTCTAGTTAACAATTTATATAAAGTGAAAAAGCGTAAGACCTTCTCCTGCTCTTTATTCTTTGCTTCTCAAACACAAAGTGGCCGGATGAAATCATGCTTAGTCCAATTTTAACAATTTTCTGAACCTACTTATTCATTTTGTAAGCATGCCCGATACGTTGGTTCAAAATAACCAATCATAATCTTTTCACTTCTTAATTTCACCATCTCTTTTTTTCTTTCTTCGATCATATCCATCATTTCATAATTTTTTTTTTCAATCACTTAGTTATCATTTGTAGTTACTATAGTATATACCTAAAGTCTAAAGAGATGTCAAATGATTATTATTTAACCAATAAATTGTTAGTCAGACTCATATTAGACTTGAATCTTTTAAGAGTCTAGTGAATAAAAAATACATGATTGAAAGGGATATTTAACTAAAGGTGGCATACACCTTGATTTTTGAAATAAATACTCATTTATAAAATCGATGAATATTTATATTAATAAGATAATTACTCAAAAAATGATAGTTATTCCTGAAAAAAAATGAGAGAATCTTGAATTCCAAATTTGGGAATAATTGTGTATTTGTGTTTAATAGTTATTTATTGATTGTATCTAAAAAAAGAAAAAAAAATCTCATATATGCTCTTACCTACTCTTTGTTTTAACCATACGTTCTAATTAATGCCCACATATACAAAGTTTGACATTAATATGCTATTATACAATGTATCAAATCATCAATTATTAGACTAACCGTACCAACAGTAGCAACTAGCAAGTGCTAATAATTTCATCATCCACGGATACTTGGAATTTCAGGTCTAATTATGACGAGATTTCAGAGCTGATATGGGAAAATGGCCAGCTATCCATCCATGGGCTTGGTGGGCTTCAACCTACTAACCCTACTCAGGAAAAGCCCATATCAAGTGGGGCCCACGACACATTGGAGTCTATCGTGCAACACGCCACGTTCCAACGTTTTCAACCGTCAAAATTCACTAGGGAAAAAGGCCATGCCCCTACTAGTAATAGTAAAAACAACAACTCCATTGGTGCACCCTATTATGGTGGTGAGGTTCAAGGTGTGCCATCCCCGACGAGGAAAAGAACATGGTCCAATGCTAACAACAGCATGTTGGAAGAATGTGACATCCTTAGTGGTTGTGCTAGTGCTGGTGCCACCTTTTGTAGGGACAATGATACAACCATGATGACATGGGTTTCTCTTGAGTCTGGTCATAGCTTAAAGACTATGGAGGAAGATTCTGCTTGTCACTGTGGATCGGTAAAGATACTCAAATTTTATTTACTTATTGATATATGCATGCATGTTTCTTTTTAGTTTTTATGTTATTAATGGCACAATACATTAAGTTGTGTTATAATTTTCTTTATAGCAGTTTAGAGATTGTTGCAATGCAGCAAAAAAAAAAATGTGTTTAGATTCTTGCATATTATATATATATATATATATTTTTTTTTTTTTTTCATCCAGATTTTATAAAGTGAAGAACTCACTTTTAAGGGGAAAAAACGTTACATTTACACTCATTATATATCATTATATATATATATATATATATATATTAATGTAAAAAGTCTACCATTATATGTTCGAATTTATCTAAAGTTAGCCAAAATATTATCCATTTTAATTTTGCAAGAATGAAAAATGTATTGAAAATTTTACAATAATAAATTTCAAATATTTTTATATTTTATGATGATGAAAAATATAATTTAGCTTTTTGTATTATAATACGTCATTGTTTTTTTATTTATTTCTTGTATTGGTTCATAAAAACCTGACTAAACAATTGTTGGAAGTCTATAATCTGTTGAACATTTAGTGGCCTAATTGATGATTAAGACGGAGATCGTGACAATGTATGTTTAAATCTTAATGTACAGGAAATTCGAGACAACCAAGATGACAGAGACAACAAAGCAGAAGTAGGCCAAAGCAACTCAAAAAGAAGAAATCGAACTGCTGCCATTCATAACCAGTCTGAGCGGGTTAATTACTAAAACACTATTATTACTGGCTAATAATCCTTAATCAATCATTTGCAAATTGAGGAAAAAACAATCTGGTTCTGTTTAATTTGTTTAAATTTACTAATATATACTAGCAATTTAGTTTTCATTTTTTTTGGGTACAGAAAAGAAGAGATAGAATTAATCAGAAGATGAAAGCCTTGCAGAGGTTGGTACCTAATGCAAATAAGGTGAGAACAATGATAAACTCTATTTGGCTATTTCTTTCAAATTTAATTTATCTCTTAAATGCGATAGTCTTAGATTCTTTTAAATTTCTATATGTTATTGATTTACTTCACCGGATTACTTTCAAATAAGTACATGTTTGGTTTAACTAATTATTTTATTGATATAAAATTGCTTCTTTAATTTTTTTTTCAAGGAGCAATTTTTCAAAAGAATAAAAAGAAGTGATTATATGTTTTCAGGTCCTTTACTTAAAATCCTAAACTTTAATTTTAGTTAATTCGGTTTTTGAACTTTACAAAAAATAGTGGTTTTTGTCCATCCTCATGCTAAAAATCAAAGAAAAATACTGCTTTTGAAGTTATAAATTGATTAAAGTTAAAATACTGGACTAATATCAATTTTATGAAAAGTAGAGACTAAAAACTTATTTTATCCAAAATTAGATGCAACAAATCAGTTCTATAGACTAATTATTCCATTGGTGGATTACTTGGCAAAATTGCAGACAGATAGAGCGTCAATGTTAGATGAGGTGATAAACTACTTAAAGCAGCTGCAAGCACAGATCCAAATGATGAACATGACAAGCATGCCCCAAATGATGGTGCCTTTGGCCATGCAACAAAAGCTTCAGATGTCAATGCTAGCAAGAATGGGTGCTGCTGGGCTTGGCATGGGAATGGGCATGGTGGACATGAACATGGCAGCAGTAGCCCAAACAGCTGGTGGCCCAATTAGGTCACTCCCCGAACTCATTCAACCAACAACAACTACAGTTTGTGCTCCACCACCTGCCACTGCCCCTGTGTTTGTTGCCCCTTCCTTCATGATGCCATCTTCCATGATCCAAGCACATCTAAAGCCCCAACAATTACCTGCATCCTCACCCTCCATTTCCTCAATTCCTTTGCCTCATCCATATAGTGCTGCTGGTCTCACCCAAGTATGTGATCTCACAATGCATGTTAGCTAGAGAATGGTACCATGATATAATCACTTTCAGAAGTTTTGAAAGCACTCTTGCTCTTTTCATTTCTTTCTAATTTGAAATTTGATTTTGTTTTCATGGTAACTTGTTTTGCATTATTAGCATATTATCATGTTACTGTGCATCATTTAAAGAAGTTGACCATGATGACAATTATGTTGGAGTTCAAATTCTTTTAATGATATAACAGTAGTATAAGATTAATTAGGTAATAGTTTAAAGTTTAAATAAATATTTAAGAAATATTTTATATATTCTATTGAAAATTGTTTTATTTTCTTAACTAAAATCTTAAAGGCACTACTTGTTAACATTTATCTAATTTGTTATTTTATAGGATGCAGTGATTAAGGAAAAAAATAAAAACAAAATCATTAAAAATAAATTTATTATATTTTAAATATAGAAATACTTTATGTATGCTTTTTTTTTTTTTTTCAAATAATGGAAATTAAAGTATTTTAAAAAGGTATATCTGTTGCCCTTTTACTTATGGACTTACTCCATAATATTAAAAAAAAAACATATAATAAAGCTACCAAAGTTAAAGCCTTTGAATTTTGTGCCTCTTTAATTTGTTTTGACACAGTTTCTCCTAGTCATTAAAGACTAACAAAGAACATAATGGTGCAGCCAATTAACATGGATATCCTGAGCAACATGGCAGCTCTTTATCAACAACAGATAAGTCAAAACAATTATCAGGCCTTGAGCAGCTGCATGTCCCAACCACACCATGAGCAAGGCCGTTGAGAATTAATACAACAACACTTGTGACAGAAGAAGCACATTATGGATAAGGGACAAAATGGATCAAGTGGAGTTATTCAGCTCAAGCAAAAGTTTGGATTAATTTTGATTGGGGTGATTTGAATAAAAGCTAAACTTTTGTTCAGACCATTGGCGCTCTTTCTAGGAAAATTCAAACATACTACTAGAAATTAATCAACGGTGTAATGTATACAGTACATTTGAGTTCGCCACGCAATGCAGAGATACATAATTATCCATTACAAATTTTAGTCCTTACAGTTTATTTTCCTCTTTATTTCATTTAATTTATAAAACAAAGATCCCAAGGAATAAATCTTGCACAAGACTTAAATATTCCTGAAGTTCACGGGTGAGGGAAGGAAAACTTGTACATTTACATTTTAGGTTTAAATAACTTTTAGTACATTTAAAATAAGGTGTTTTAATTTTGGTTCTTAAATTTTAATTTTTAGTACCTTGCATATGTTTATGTTTAATTTTATTATCCGTTTTTAGTGAACTTTTATTAATTGATGATGTAACTAAAGCATTACATCATCAAGTCCATGTAATCTAAAAATTGTTGATTCAAAAAACAAGTTATTTCTAATAGATTTTTTTTAAAATATTTTTTCAAGCATAGAAATTAAACACAAATAAATTTTAGATACCAAAATCAAAACACTCATATTTTATAGGTATAAAAAATTATTTAAGCTTAAAATAAAAAAATTAATTATCCTCGTCTTTATATCACAAAATTCTATGTTCCCTTTTTCCGCTCTCTCATACTCCTTAACTCATCAAGAAAAAGTTAATTATCGTTGTGATTGTCACATGATATGTCCCTCAACTCATCTCTCTTATTGTTTTTCTTATGTTGCATTCATTAATTTTTGATCGTTTAAATCAGTAAAAATATGTAAAATAAATAAATAAAAAACTACCACAAATTTGTGGAATTGTGATTTCTTGGAATTCCATGTTTTTATGTTTTTTTTCTACATATTCTAGTGATCTTGAACTGCAATAAATCGTTTTTACCTAAGTTTAATTAAAAAATTAAATTCATGCGGTGAAAAATCATTACAAATTGTGACCCATGAATGTAATCAACATAGAGAGACTAAAAGTAGCATTTCAAAAAATAGAGGCACTAATAAGAACATTTTTTTAGGACTAAAAAGATCATCCAAATTTAAGAGACTAAAAATATATTTAATCCTAAAAATAATAGAGTTAAATGTCTTTAAAAATTAAACAATTTTTATTTTTAATCCTTTAAAATAAATTGTCTTCTTTTAACTGTCATTACTAAAATATGACAATGCTTGTGATTTTTATAAACAGATGTTTCTCAATTTGTAAAGATTAAAAATATAGTTATCCCAAAACAATGATAAGTTACAAAAAGTGATATATTTTAATAAACTTTTCAATAAAAACTTATAAGTAAAAAAACTAAGAGAAAAATAAAATAAAATTCTTAATAAATTAAAACTAATTTATGGATAAGTTAAAAATAAATTTTGAAGAAATTAATATAGGAGAATCTTTATATATTATTTTTTATATAATTTAATATATTAATTTATGTATAAGTTAATTTTAATTTACATAAAAAATTATTTAATTTTTCGTTTTTAGTTAGTTTTTTCTCAAATAAATAAATTTTTAGGAAAAGGTTTATAAATAAATAAAAAAAACCTCTGTATAATGGCATTTATTATTGTGCAATCACACTTAAAATGAAAGGTTGTTTATTTTTCCACAGCCAATGGTAAGGGGACATATGTATAAGATCATTCCAACCAAGGCTCTACCCAATCTATCTCTGCATTAAATGGGTCTGACTATTGATCTAACTGAATCTTGCACCCACAAAGGTGCACCACATTTTTAGAAATAGAATGGTCATAGGCTCATAGCCCAACAACAAGTAATTACAGGAGTACCACAAATATCTCGTGCGTGTTCCTCCTATTAAAGCTCAACAACTTGTGTCTAGTTAGCTAGTTATATATATATATATATATATATATATATATATATATATATATAGACTAGCTAGTTATAAAAATGAGTTTTTCCTTTAAATAAATAAAAATAAAATAAAAAATAATTTCAGAAAAAATTATAATATAAACTAAAATATATTTTTTATCTCTATAAAATTGTTGTAAATTTATTTTTGGCTCCATTATGTCTTTTTATATAATGTAAATATAATTTATTTTTTACATATTATACATATAACCAATGTGAAATGTGATGCTTTTGCATCAATTATGCATATATGTAAAAAAGAATGTTTTAGTTTTGAACATCCAAACCTTGTACTAAAAAAAATGATATATTTTATTTTTATGAGAATAAAAAATATATTAATTTCTTTTACAGAAATGAATTTTGAATATTTTTATATTTATGAATTTCAAATATATTTTAACTATTATATATATGTATGAGTCATGAGAAGGATGAGGACATGCTAATTAGAAGAGAGATGATGAAGGCTGTCATTGTGGCTGTGTTTTCAAGTGCAAAATCGTGGACCATTTTGTCACACTAGCTGGATTGGTACTGGTGCATGTTGATATTGAGAAGGTCCACTTTAATGAGTGTGACTCAGCTCCCTCGTCCTTCTCTACTATGCTTTGCATCACATTCAATTAGAGTAAATCCCCACAACAACAACCCAGATCATGCTTTCTGTGTGGTTGTTTAACACTGTTAAATACAAGACATGGGGCCTTACAATGGCTGGATGGCACACGATTTCCTAATTTGGGCCTTGTAGGGCTTTTCAATTAAGCTCCAAGAGAAATATGACACTGAAATAATATAAATATCTCAGAAGTATTGAAGGCTTCAGAACAATTGATTGAACATTTAATATTTTCAAATCTTCGATATCTTCATTCATATTAATTTCTTCAGACATAATATTGTCATACCTTCACTCATCATTGTCCATCTTAACAATTGACAATAAATTTAAATAAGTGACAAAACAAACACATTATAATAATAATTAACAATATTAAGGTGATATTATAAAACAAACCATATACATTTTTTTATCACTATTAATAATACAAATTAAAACAATATCAAATAAATTGTTCATTACAAAATTTAAAATATCCTAAAAATACATTTCAATATACAACTAATTTCAATTTTAACCTACTTATTTTTTAATAATCAAAATCATTTTTTAATAAATATTTCATCATGTTAATTAATTTTTTTTATGTAAATCAACAAAAAAATGTATAGGAAAACAAACTATCCAAGATTCACCTACTTATTTTTTTAATAATTAAAGTCATTTGTTAATAATTTTTTAAAAATTATTTTTGTCGTACGGATTAACCAATCCCTATGCTACTTACGGATTGAGTAATCCATGTTTCATACAGAATTATATGAAATATACGGATTGCGTAATCCATATAATTTATACGGATTACGTAATCCGTATAATCCATATGGATTACGTAATCCGTAAATTTTAATAAAAACTTACCTCAATCCTCGACTACCACAACACCACCAACAGAATGCGCTTCGACAAATCCAACAACGACAACAGCTTCCACGACCAGCCACAACACCCCCTCCAACAATTTGAGCACACCAAAGTTGGGAACCACTACCAACCAAACTTCAAACCAAAAAAATGTTAACGTACTTTGTACCCATGACTTCCAACTGTTTGTAACAAGGAAGGATATTTTTGCCATTTTAAATTTTGGAATGGTGTATTAGATTTTGGAATGATGTATAAAGACAAACCCAAAAAACAAGCGAGTATGCTTTTTCTCAAGGCTTTGCCAAGCCCACATGATGGCAAGAAGCAAAAAAACGTGCAGTACCACATATGTTATTTTTCTATTGAAAAATAATTATGCATCAATATAATTTTTTTACACAATTATTTAATTATAACATATCAATCCACCATATATTATAAATTTATTTATTGACTTTCTGTTTTACACGGTTAATACATAGACATTTTTATTTTTTAATATTTTGTAGAGGTTCTCTAACCTTTTTTTTTTATGAGAGTGGGGTTTCACTAACTTGCAGCAATTAGAAATATATTATACAATTCCATCATATTTGATTGATACAATTAATACTTGTAATTAATAATATTACCATACTTAAGAGAATTGCATCTCCATTTGTTAAAAAAGAGAGAGATCTGCATGGGTTGTTCAACCACATTTATTTGGGGGTAAATTAGACAATCTCATTTTATTATAGATGAAAAATTGATCTTCGTAAGAATAAACCTTTTTTTTACCACATTATATAAAATTTAAAATAATTTATTGAAAATAATATCCATAAGTTTGATTTTAATTTACTAATTTTGATGTTTTTAGTATCACCGTAAGGATCTTAGACTTTCCAATGATACATCAAGCTATTTCCATATGTTTTGGTCCTTTTGACCAATTATGAAACTAATCCTTCTCCACAAACTCATGTGTGTTGTCAACTGACTTATACTCATTGGATACTAATTTTAACTAATTTTGAACAAATGAAATATGAGTATCACAAAAATAAGTGTCATCATGTACGTGTAGCAAAAATAATATGCATAACACTTAAATGTTATTACTTGATGAGATAAGACAATAATATAACGCACAATACGAAGAAGTTTGTTTCATCGATAATTTGTTTAGTCTTAAAAATATTAGGATGAAAAAAATGATCAAATATTTATTATGAAGTAATAAAATAATTAATCTTAAATATATTTTATTTTTAGATAAATTATAATTTTACGTTCAATAATATTTAATTCCGACAGAAGGAATTGGAAAAAATTATTCTTATATGATATAAATGCTCTTCATGAATAATTAAGAATCTGGATATGCTCTCCTTATTACCCACTAGCCCACTAAAAAAAATTATCCACTACCTCACTATCCTCTCAATTCTCCTTCATGCTACGTGCTATAAATTTTTCCTTTTCCACAAATTGCGTTCCTATTGGTTACGCCAATTTCATTCTCGTAATTTCATTCATGTTACTGCCAATTACATTGCTGGAGGGTTATATTATATGTATACTGTTTGATAGAATACTTGTTTAACATTTAATTGTGAGCTTTTTGCACATTGTTTGTTACGTTAAGTAAAAAAAAAATTAATATAATAAGAATATTTTAGTAATTTAATATATATTTTCAAGAAAAATAATTTAACCAAACACATATTTTAATTATTCATGAGAATATAAAACTATTTTCAATTAATTTTAGTAGTTAATCAAACACAATTTTTTAATAATATCCAGAAATAACATATTCATGTTATATATTCCTGATAAAAAAAAAATATTCTTAGGATTATAAAAAAATATTCATGAAACAAATATTCCCTATGCGTTAAACCTTATAGATGAAGACATGGCAAATTTGTATAGTATGACACATTTGTAAGCTTCTCATGTGTATATTAAGAATGTTAGATAAATATAAAGGAGAGAAATACTAGGATTACACTTTCGCCTGATTTTATAATTTTAGCACTCTTCAAATAGTTAGGATTAGAGAAAGAAAAGACAAAAAAAGTTCATACTAATTTAGTCACCACTGCCATAACCTATATATCCAATACCCAACAAACCTTGTTAAGATTTCAACTAATTTGTAAGAATATAAACACAAAACAATCAAGACACTTCTTGAAGCCTTCTAAAATTTTGTTGAAATACCTCCAAGAATAAACACTTGTAGAACCCTTCTACAACATCCCTAGAGAGAAATCCACTCTAAAAACCTACAATCCCTAAAGTAAGAAATGAGTTCACCTTGTGAATAAACACTGATTTGAGATCCTTTAAATTATTGGTCTTTCTTTTACCTGGAAAAAAAAATCTTCCTTGAAATTTTTATCACAAGTACATACCGAATTCTCAAATTCAAGACCACTATATTGATTAATTCTACAACTCACAATTGATCCAAAGTAAAATTAGTCACTGATATCAATACTTTTTATACTTGTTTTTAAAGACAAAGACGAAATATTATTAAAAGGGCACCAAATGTGACCCACCAAACAGCAAAATGTTACAATACAAGAAAAGCAACATATTAAATGATAATCAGCTGACACCTTCTGAATAGATTTTTTTTTTTTAATATAATCAACCTTCATATAGTGTCGTTCATTATGACAAAAACTCAAAACAAAAATTTTAATATATCATAAATCTAATATAAAGAAATTTTTAATCAAGGACCTAAAATAAAAATCTATCATTAACAAGGACCTAAAATATATTTAAGTCTATTAAAAACAAATAATTATTATCCAAATATTTTTAAATAATATTTGAATAATAAATATAATTTTGAAATTGTATATTTCTTTTATAATTTTAAAAATTAACTACATAAATAAAATATAGTTTTGTATAATTTAGTTAAAATTATATATATTTTACGATGTTCATAATTAAGAGTTAAGTTTTAGAAGAAAAAAAATATGTATTTATCATTTGAATATAGTTTATATTATATTATATCACTATTTGGTTTGTATATGATGCACACTAAACATTGAATATGATTAAAAATTTATTCTGCTCATATTCTATCATCTTACTCTGTTCATCTGTCATTATATCTTGTCAATTATATGTCTATATTAACATTGTAGCTTCTTTTAAGTAAAGATTATAAAACGATCGGGAAAATGCACAAAATAAAAAAAAAACGAAGATAATCCCAATATTATTTTTTTCTCGATAAACTTTCTTTTTGCGATGAGTGAATTTTTCTTCCCTCGTGTCGAATGCCATTATCACATTTGCTCGGCCCGAAAAGAATGTTATGACCAGCTATTATGAAATCAGTTTCATCTTCAAAGCCAAATTCCTTTAAAAAAAAAAATCTTTAAAGCTAATTTTCCTTACATTAAAAGTGGCCATTCAAGTTTAATCGTGGCAATTGTCATGTGATTTGGATCAATTTCAAAGCTAAGAACTAATTCAAATGATGGAATTAATTTACATTAATTTGATTAATGGAGTTAGTTGGGTTCAATAATTCATTTTATTAACAAACCAAATTAATTCGATTTCTGTTCTCGATTGATTGAATGCATATAATTAATTAGGTCCTACTGACACGAGAATGAACTAAGTGCTATATATAAAGAATCATAAACAAATACACAATCTCTATCGTCCTGTAAAGTCGTGCATGAAATCATAAGCCATAGTAGGTTCCACAGATAAAGTGACAAGACTTTTTCTCAGGAAAATTGCCCTAGTTGTCTTTTCAGGTTTGACTTCTCAACGTACATATATGTAACGCTCCTGTCAAGGTCTTGGCAGTCTTAAACTTGAAGATTTCGTAACATTATGTTTAGAAGACATGGAAATACAACGTGGCCTTGATTTTTTTATTTCATGCAACCAACTATAAAGACTTCAATATTTGTTTGTTTGCTTCTGCTTTTACTTTTGCTTTTAGATAGCTGCTTCAACCAAAAGAACTTTTGCTTTTTCCCTTGTTTCTCTTTTTTGACAATTTGATCATTAATTCCTGTATTGCAAATATGACAGCTTTGATTTTATTTACTTTAGGTACTGGTTATTAATATGCTAATGTTAATCAGAGTTTTTTTTCTGAAAGGATGTTAATCATAGTTATATAATACTATTAATTAATTAGAATATAATAGAATTTCAAAATGCTGCTGATATATTTTATATTTTTAAAACTCAACAATATAGAAAATAAAATTAGTACTTTAGTTCCTTAACTCAGTTATTAGTATCCTTGTAGTCCACTTGTTCCCATATTATACAAAGAAAAGGGCCGGAAACTGAAAAACGACATATGAATGAATTAAGTATACACTAAAATGAAAGAAATTTTAAGATTATGTAAATATGAACTATATAATATATAGTTGAGAATGAATTAAAAAATATTGATCAGTACTATATCTATACCAACAATATATATATATATATATATATATATATATATAACCCATCACTTAGAGGTGAAAAATGGGGCTAATATCAGGCTGGACAAAAAAAAAATCCAAATTTTATTCGATCTTCTAATTTGATGCTCAGATGAACCCTATGCAGGTTGTCAGTTTTTTAGGCCAGCCTACCATTTGTTTTTCTTTGTTTGGTTGAATTTTTTAGTTTTCTCCAAAATTCAAGATTGACATATACTTTGATAATTATTTTTATTGACATTTTATTTTAGTGTAATAAATAAAAGACACATAATTATTTTGCTATTATATTTGGAAAATATTGAAATGTGGTATTATGACAATTACTATAATTATTTATAATACCAAAACACTTATTTATTATAAGATGATTTCATTTATCATTTTATAAAATTTATATAGAAAGAGTAGTTATATTAAGAGTAAATTATACTTATCATATATCCTTTAGGTTTCATGAAATTAAACACATTCCTCTTATTTTTTGCTGTCTTTACACTAATATTCCTTAATTGAAATATCAATTTTGCAGGGACTAATACAAAAAATACTCATTTTATGAGGTCTAAAGACAAAGTCCAAAAATTTTCTAGGGATGAAAAAATTCTCAAAATGATAAATCCATGTGTTAGTCATATGTCATCATATCCATATCATACAAAATGTCATGTGGTTGCCGCACGCACCCATGGCACACAAATGGTCACATGACTTACATGTGGATGCTAATTAATTGTCATGTCACCTAAAGTATTCATGCATACAATGTCGATGTGTACTTTCATTATGTTGCATGCATGAAGCAAAACTCTTGAATTCAAATGTTTTAATGACAACAAACTTTCAAGAAGAACATTCTAAATCTTCTAGACAATACTTGATCAAGAAGTATGAACAAAGGTGTGGAGCCTCAATCTAAAGCATGAATGCCTTCCAAACATAGATTTTGCAACACCTAAAGCAAAACTACCATAAGGAGAGTTAACCAAAAGCATGGAAGGTAATCATGTTTTCTCTCATATCAAAGTGCAACAAGACATCAAAAGTTTGTATGATTAGAAGCATGGTTAAGTATATAATTTCACTCTATTGGTAGATATTTAGAAGCTACACAAAGCTTGGGTACCATCAAAAGGTGCAAAGCTGATCAAGGAATGAGACATGGATGTTTATAGTGTTCAGAAGCACACATCAAAAGCAACAAGAAGAAACAGTCATGCAAAGTGCTCAAAAGTATTTGATTCAGATGCAAAAAGCTTTGAAGAAGACCTATAAGTATTCAAAAGCACAAAACTTTCAAAAGTCATTAAGTCCTAATCAGAACACAACCACCAAAAGCAAAAATGATTATTGCACAATGCATTGAATCACCAAAAGCAACAATAAAGTAATATTCTATAGAAGAATCAATCTTCTATAATAGCAATTCATGACAAGCTCAAGAAGGATGTCATGAACCATTAATAATAGCAAGAACAATTGTCACAATTTCAAAATTCAAATTGTGCAAGTTGTATGTGTACTAAGGAAGCAAAAGTGTCAACATAAAAAGTTCAAAAGCAATAAGAAAAAGGTAGCAAAGACAACTAACATTTAGTAGTGTGAAAGGGACAACTTACACATATTTTGACTTGGCCTCCAATGTTCTCTAACAACTAGAAACTACTTCCTCAAGGCTTATACATTTTTCTCGCTAACAACTAATAACCAATACCTAAAAGTCGTGACTAGTTGAAGCACATTGCAAGGAACGGAAACAAAATAGAGAAGGTAAGATAAGAAGAAACCAAGTTGGTAGAGAGAATATCTAGCTTTTGATACAAGTCTTCCATAGCCAAGAAAATCTCTAGGATTAGAGCTAAATTCTTCCCAACCTATAGAGTGTTTATAAACACCTTAAGTAAAGGAGTCACAATGAAGATGGCATCCCAAAATATGTATAGGAGTTTGCTGATAAACATAACCCAATGTGGGGGAAATTAAACTAAGAAGAATAATAAATGGATTGTTGCTTATGGATCTGTTTGAGAACATAGGAAGGTGGTTGTGAGTGTCAATAGAAAGTTTTTGTTTGGGTGAAGCTTGGAGAGACTTATGAAAAATATTAGTGAATAGTCGAGGAGAGCTTGCAAAGGCTAGGAGAATATTGGTGAATGGCATGCATAGGCTAGGAGAATACTGAGTGAAACTATTAGAGCTTTAGAATACTAGTGCAGCCTATAAAGGCTTGGGAAGAATGTTGGAAAAACTTAAAAAAATACCTTGTATTTGGTACTTGTGTTAGTGAAAATCCTATAATTGTAGGATCTGAATGTAGTGCAAGATTTATGGGTGAACTAGTATAAATTTGTGTTTGTCTTCCTTTTCTTTATGCTTCTCATGCATGTATTTATTTCATATTCATCGTATCTTTGAAAAGTCTATAGATTGAAATTAACATTTCTACACTTACACAAGGTTTTTCAAAGTTGTTTTTAAACTTTAGAAGAAGTAAAAAAATTAATATAAAAAATAAAATTCTAAAAAGTAAGAAACAGATTCTCCACCTTTTTTTAAGCAACCCCTGTATGAGATAGTTGACATTCATGGAGTTATCTTTATTATCTATCTAAAAATGAAGAACCTCATTTTAACCAACTTTTGAAATCCATTTATCTAGAAGTTTGAGAACAAATATCAAAAGCAGTGTATCAATTGTGCAGAAAAGACCAAAGTCAGTTGAGTGTCACTATTTAACCTTTTTCTACTTACCAACTAATCCACATTACATTAGGCATGTTAAAGGTTAACTGAATTACTGAAATTAACTTCAAAACCAAATTTGGGTATTTAAAAAATATTCGATTGAAAACCAATTATTTAAAATTCAAAAACTAAAATCAAAGTTAGGGCCTTTTTCATAAATTAAAAATACCATTAACCTTGTTTATTATTAATTGAAATTTATTAAGAATCATAAAAATGAAATTTAGATTCAATAAATTAGAATTAAGAGACGAGAACACAACTATAAACCTATTAGAGTCGGCCTATAGTGGTGGGAGGTTTGAGTAACTTGCGCAATATCATACGTTCAAACCTTGATATTGGCATTGTACAAAAACAAGAACACAATTAATTAGAATTCTCTTTGTTTAATTTGGTTCAAGAGAAACTAAAGGAACACAATTGGAGGAAAAACTCACCTTGTTTGATTCTTAAAAGGCGGAGGTATAAAAATATGAAGAAAATACTATTATATGCTCAAAAGCATAAAAAAGAACACTCATTCTAATAGATTCTCTAACATACTCTCGACTATTGATTAAAATTTATTAGAAACTACAAAAATAATGAGTGAAAATAGTAATATTCATGATTTTCAAATTTTCGGCGACTAACACACTTCGACACTTCATTCAACATCTTTGTTGGTTAGACCCCTCTACTAATCAAAACCCTTCGTAGGTAACCGTCTTAGAAAATTTTTCAGTATACTTTGTCCTTACTCACATGTTTTTAAGAAATTTTCCAGAAGGTCACACATCCCATAATTGTTTCAAGTCAAGTACACTTAATTATAAAGTTCTTAGTGATAAATTATCCAAAAGTAAATGCATCTTCTTGGTATAGGTAGCACCGATTAATTTATTTGTCATATTCAACAGAATCTCATACCTACACAACTTGTAGACCCTTCTCATTTCAATGTGGTTCATCTGGGATGTTATAAAAAATATTAATTAAGAAGTGAAATTTAAAAAATATTTTAAAAAACTTTCAGTTAATAATAAATAATATGTTCAAAAGAGTGTATCATGAAAGTTTTTTTTTTTTGATGAATGTGTATATATGAAGTTAATTGCTAGCGTTTCTCAAACAGAAATAGTGGACATAAGAAGAAGAAAAAAACTCATTTTTCCTTTCTCTTTCAAATTTTTAAATAAGATGAAATGATAAAAAATATATATTTTATCTATCTTTTGTTTTCCTTTCATAAAAAACATTGCAAGTGAAACTGCTTATCGCGGTACCCACGCCCAACCTTTGTTGGTGAATAACATGCCCCTAGAAGTAGTAGTACTGAAAAGTGATGATGAAAAGATTTGTTTGGCCAAATCGCTTACGACGAATGCGGTGGTCCGAGTTATATATATTAGCCAATAGCTAGCCGTGACCTGCGGATGGTAACTATAAAAGTGCTTAACTTTTTGTGATTAGAGACAATGACAAAAGATGTTACATAACGTTAATTGTTAGCATATAAAACGTTGCTACTTTTTTTTTATATATATTTTGTTTACAAATAGAAGGAATTAATCTTTTATTGGAAACAATCTTTCTGGAATCAAGTAGCAATATGGGTGTTCGCAGGTACGGGTCATCCGTGAACTCGAACTGATCCGAACAGTTTGGGTTGGGTCATTTATATATTTGGGTCAAAATCGAACCGAACCGATCAAAACCGTTCATGTACGGTTTGAGTCACGGGTTTAGATTTACAGATCCGTTGATCCGATGATCCGATCCGTGAACCCGTAATAATAATATAAATTTTATTATATATATATATATATATATTAAAAATTTAAAAAATAATTTGACAATAAAAAAAGATATGATATTGTAAATGTTTAAGATTGCATTCAAAAATAAGATAGGATATTTTTTAATATTGCATTAAAAAAAAGGATAGAATATTTTTAAGATTGCATTGCATAATATCATAAAATATCTTTAAGATTGCATTGGATAATATGATAGAATATATTTAGGATTGCATTCATAAATTAGTTAAAATCATATCTTTAAATTAGTATAAATAGAAATATATGTTGGTGTTCATGTATGCATTCCATTCCAAATAATATTAGAGAGTTTATGTTTGCATCATTGAGAGAATTGTTGTGAGATCATATAGAAGCGTTTGACAAGTTTGATTCTTCAACTCTCAATCAGGATTTAAAGGTACCTACTTGCTTAAGGAATATAAGCGTAAATGTAACTATTTTATTGTATTCTTCTTCTTGACTT
>PYAF01001313.1:171006-200574 GCA_007407185.1 Glycine tomentella | reverse complement strand
TTATGTTGATGGTATTAAATGAATCAATTTTACTACTTTCATACATTTGATAATATTGTGTTAATTGTATGAGATATTTGAAAGAATCGTGATATAAAATAGTAGTTCTAAAAAAAATTTAAATGGGTAACCCGGTGATCCGAACCGAACCGAACTGTTCATGAACGGGTTGGGTTGGGTTGGGTTTCAATTTTTTTTTCTTCTGAAAATCGAACCGATCAAATTTGATTGGGTTGGGTCCTAAATTTGGCCAAAACCGATCCGAACCGACCCGCGAACACACCTAAGCAGCAAGGAGGATTAGAGTATCAAGCGCAACACAATCTTCCTTTCAAATATTTACTTATACTAAGAATTCGAATTTTAAATTATACATTAAATTAAAATAATTTTGTGTCAATTAATTTATATACTTATTATTATAGCTACACTTATTTTTATCTCGAAAAAAAGTATATCGATAAAGTATACGATCAGGCCAAAAGAATACCTGACACACTCAAATCGAACATACAATTCAGTCATGTATCCACATATGTCGAACAATATGCCTTGGTCTTCAGCATACATGAGCAACAAGCAGCATTCGACCACGGTTATCACCACTGAATCTGCTTAAGGTTAATCACTTAATTAGGGATACCTAAACATAATTAGAAGAAGTATTGCTCAACTGGTAATTATGATGTGACTTACCCATAGACCCCAGGCCCAATAAGGTTAGTATTAAAAGGGATGAACCCCAGGTAAGAGACTGATTCATACTCACTTACTCACCATATATCATTAATAACTCTGAACCGAACCCTCACTTGAGCATCTGAATGCCTTTTGCAGGTACCCTCCCCTCCGCTCTATCGAATACTTATGCACCTGAATCCTCGACAAGGAACAACAAGCAGACGACCTTTTGATTCTAGAGACCCTTCACCAGAAGGATGAGTACCCGATCCATTTGTGACAGGAAAATTTTGGCGCCCACCATAGGACCGTGTAACATATATCTCGACCCCAAGAATTTATGGCTATGAAAGGGACTGTAATGAACACAACAACAATGGAGCTACCAACTAATCACCACAACGAAGATGTTCACGTAGAAGATCAGACCGACCTGTCTTCCATAGTCAGGAGACTACAGGCTCAGGTCTTCGAGATGCAAAAACACCACGTTGAGGAAATCGTTACCCTTCACGTGAGAATGCTCACCTCCAGGAGGCACATAGGTCATGACAACCTGAGGCTAACCTACTGGGAGGAGGAGAGGCTTAATCAATTGCAGTCGGCCTACCTCGAGTCACTAATCTGAGTATGCGTTCAAACGCTATTCCCCCGTCCTTCAACACCTTGGGAAAACAGTTGTCGTAGTTCAAGAGTTAACCCCTTTGCCCTTAGCATCATGGAGGCGACTATTCCTTCCAACTAGAAGAACTTGACCATTGATAAGTACGATGACACCATAGACCCGGACAAACACCTAGATGTGTACATTACCTAGGTGAGCCTGTATACCACGAACGATGCCATCCTTTGTCGAGTATTCCCAATGTCACTAAAGGGGCAGGCCCTTCATTGGTTCATACGACTATCCCTAAACTTTGTGGACTCATTTGACACCGTGGCCCCCCCCCTTTGGCATGCAGTTTGCCACTAGTCGGCCTTACCACCTAACGTCTGTGGCCTTTGTCAGCATACGCCAAGAAAAGAATGAGCCATTGTGAACCTTCATGGAACGTTTCAGAAAGGTTGCATTAAATATCCAAAATTTGGACCTAGCAGGGCTATGCACCACTTGGTAATGGTGTTACAGCTAGGGGCCATTGTCAACAACCTATTCAAAAAATTGCATCCGACCTCGACGAGCGTCGAACGAGGGCGGCCAAGTACATGCAGATGGAGGAGTTGGCAAAATACCGAAACTAGGTGTGAGCCGATTCCGTGTCGGCCAAGAAAGATAATAACTAGCCTGACTCTAATAAGGCTCGCGGCGACGAAAGGAGGGATCGGTCATCGCGAGAGTCACACTTTACCTAGTACACTCCTCTTACTGCCAATAGATCTCATATCATGGATCAAGCCTTAACTATCAATAGTTTGACTATGCCAAAGAGAGCCAACACCCCGCCAAAGCCCGACTACTCTAAACGTTGTTGGTATCACCACAATTATGGTCACTCAACGAAAGAATGCAATGCTCTGAAGGACAGGATAAAAGAGCTCATCAGGCTTGGGCACCTAAATAATTCCTCCACAATCCAAAATTGTGTAGGCCCGAGGCAAGGAACAGACCTAAGTCCAACCGAGGGAGAGACCAAGAACATGCAGACCGAACAGAAAGGCGAAAGAGTCAGAGCCTCTCCAGGGAGAGAAAATAGAAACCTCTCAACCAACCGAGGTGAGTCATAAACACTATAGCCGGAGGCTTCACTGGGGGTGGGGCTACTGCCTTTGCACTAAAAAGACACCTTCGCCAAGTTCAGTCCGTCAACATGATCTCCCATCACTGAGTGCTAAACATACCACCTATAACCTTCACAACCGAGGACTTCAAGGCAATTGACCCAGTGCAGGATGACCCAATGGTTATTAGCGTAGAGATAACTAACTAAATCATCAAGAAAACCCTTTTAGATCAAGGGAGGTTGACCAACATCCTTTTTTTGGAAGACTTTCAAACAGATGGACATACCCGAGTTCGAGGTCCTTCCCGCGGTGACCCCTTGTTTGGTTTTTCTTGAGAGTAGGTAGGGACAAAGGGCTGCATTTAGCTCTACACCATATTTGGGCATGAGGGGCCACTGCAGAAAACGTTAAAGATACGATATGTAATAGTGGACACCCACACATTGTATAACATACTCCTCGGTTTCCCCTTACTCAATGCCCTCGTGGCGATTGTGTCAACCACTAAGCTCGCGATGGAATTCCTGTCGGACGTCGGGACCATTATAACCATAAATGGTGACTAGAGGTTAGTTAAGGAATGTTACATGGCCAGCCTTATATTATGGCCTCAAATGAAGGAAAGAACCCCCAAGGTCATCCACTGTGTGGAGACTCAAACCGAGGCTAAAGAAGTAGAAGGACTCGAGCTCGATCCCAGAACCAATGATGATAATCGAGTGACCTCGGTTGAAGAAACAACCACTTTCTAGCTTGGGCCTAAGGAAGATCAGGTTACTCAGTTGGGGAATTAGTTATCCAAGGACGACAACAACCAGATACAACGAGTCATCCAAGAACACGTGGACGACATAGTGGTCAAATCTGACGAT
Source organism: Glycine tomentella (assembly GCA_007407185.1). Lineage (NCBI taxonomy): Eukaryota > Viridiplantae > Streptophyta > Magnoliopsida > Fabales > Fabaceae > Glycine > Glycine tomentella. The sequence continues at coordinate 197,299 of PYAF01001313.1, read as the reverse complement.
GTGACAACTCATTTGTCAGATTTAGAAGAAGTCTTCGGCCAACTCCGAAAATATAACATGAGGCTAAACCCCAAGAAGTGTGTCTTTGGGGTGGAAAGAGGAGATTTTTTGGGTTTCATGCTCACCCACCGAGTTATACATGCCAACCTGAACAAATGCCAAGCCATCTTAGAGATGAGGAGTCCGTAGAATGTGAAGGAGGCCCAATGACTAGCCAATAGGATGGCCTCCTTGTCAAGGTTTCTATCAAGAATCGCTAAAAGGGCTAAGCCCATTATGAATCTCCTTAAGAAGGCCAAAAACTTTGTCTGAGATGAGAACTGTGAAGAAGTATTTCAACAGTTAAAGATACCACTCGCAAAACTGCCTGTTTTGTCAGAATCGGAACCTACCAAAAGATTGATTATTTACCTTTAGGTCTCGGTTGAGGCCATAAGCGTGGTGCTGGTACAAGAGGAAGGAAGAGAACAAAGGCCGGTATACTTTGTAAGTCGGGTGCTACAAAATCTAGAGATGAGGTACCATGTGATGGAAAAGGTAGCCCTTGCACTGGTCGATGTCGCTCGTCGCTTCCGACAATAATTTCAGAGCCACAAGATCATTGTTTGGACTGATTGCCCTACATCCAAGATATTACATAAGCCTGGGTTAGCCGGACGAATGATGACATGGTTGATTGAACTCTCAGAGTATGTCACTGCCTACGAGCCGTGAGGTATTATACGGGTGCAAGTATTGCCCAACTTCATCAATGAATTTCATCCTCCACCACCACACATTGAGCACGTGTGGTGGGTGATGCATGTGGATGACTTCTCCAATAGGCACGGGAGCGAAGCTAGGATCATATTGGAAGGGCCCAACGACATGGCCATGGCACAATCCTCACGTTTCGAATTCAAAGCCAATCCAATCAAGCTAAGTACGAGGCATTCCTTGTAGGTCTAAGGCTCACCAGTGAGGTCAGCACGCAAAGGGTCCGATGCCGAGGTGACTCCAAGATCGCCACCGAGCAGATCAACAAGGTTTTTCAAATTCGAGACCCTCAACTCCTAAAATACTATCATGCGTTTGAGACCCACAAAATTGGAAAATATAAAAATAAATAAAGAGAATAAACCAAAAGAGAAAACTTACATGATGATGAATGGAAAAATATAAACGGGGGAGTAGATAGAGATGAGGAAAAACTTAACAATAAGAAAGAGAGTGAATGAAATGAATAATGGGCCCACTAAGGTTTTTATTGTTCTTTGTTTGAATTTAGTCACACATTAAGGTGCCCCCCAAATTTTTGAGAATGATAGTGCAATGAGAAGACTAAAGAATGAAAAGCCCAATGGAATGGAATGCAGGGAAATAGAGAGAGGGACTGCGAGCAAGGGTTTTAGCTATGTTCGGGAAGACAAAAGGTGAGTGCAAAGTAGTCTGAAGAGAAGCGCACACATGCATAACAAGAATAACATCGATTTTTTTAAAAATGATTTTGTGAGTGCTTAGACAACATCAATTTTTTAAAAACCGATGTTAAAATCGCCCTGTTAACATTGGTTTTTTACAAAATGAGATTGTGAGTGCTTAGACAACACCCATTTTTAAATAACCGATGTTAAAATTTCTCTGTTAACATTAATTTTTCAAAAACTGATGTTAATGATGACATTTTATTTACAAAAATGCCATCGCATATTTTGTAACATCGGTTTTCATCATAATCGATGTTAAGAGGGCGATGTTAAAACCTATTACTTTAGTAGTGTAAGCACACGAAGCATGTTCAGTTAACATCCATTTTAAGTCTTTCTATCAACATCAAACTATTTTCTGCTTTTAAAAAAACTCCTTTTTAATTAGGCCCTAAACTACTACTACAAAATAAGCATTCAACATTGCTAATTTAATATCGGTTACAAGAAAAATCGATGTTAAATTAGGCGCGTTGACATTTTTGTAAATAAATTGATGTTTTTAACATCATTTTTTCAAAAACCAATGTTACTATCAGAAACTTAACATCGATTTTCAAAAAAATGTTGTTGTTAGTAATTAGTTGACATCGATTTTTCAAAAATCGATGTTACTATCAGAAACTTAACATCGAATATCAAAAAATCGATGTTGTTAATAATTAGTTGATATGGTTTTTGAAAATTGATGTTGTGGAATGCACCGTTAACATTGGCTTTATTGAAAAACTAATGTTAACTCTTTTATAAAAGATTCTAAATCTTCCTCTAGCGCCTTACTCTCGCACTCGAGCTCACTCTCTGGAACCATTACTCTCCCTTGTTGCCACCCTGTCGTTGCCCATGGTGCCACCGCATCACCACCACCACGTCACCGCCATTGCGTCGCTGCATATTCGGCACTGCATCACCGCCACCGCGTGTCGAACCGGGTTTGAACTTACATTTCTTTGATTTTGGGACATAATTTTTTCATTGACCTACTGAATCAAAATAAAAAATATGTATGTATTAGTTTAATTAAGCTTAATTGGCTTATGCAACGAGAGAGCTTTGTTCCTGCCTTGTTTGTAGTATGCTAGAAACACTGAAAGAGACTAATAGGTTATTTACCTAGTTCTTCTTCTCCTCGTGAGCTTCTCATTTCTCCTCCTCTTCAATAGCACCTATCTCCTAAAAAATAAAAGCAAGGTTGATTTTGCTATTGAATTTAACATCTGTTTTTTTATTTTATTTTTTTATTTTACATTAGTTCCCTGGCCACCAAGTGCATGTAGCCAACTCTGCTAATATATGTGATTTTTTACTTTAAGAATAGTCTGTGGTTGGGAAGAAGAGATAGTTGTCCACTTGATTTATTGTTAGGAGTGTATTTAGATTTGATTTGGGTTCCTTGAGCTGTGTGCTTTACCTATTTCATTTTCAATAGCTAACTGATGACAACAGTTTGTGCTTTTGTTGACACGGTTAACACTTCATTGGCCTTTTCTCATCTCATATATAGTTTTTCTGTGGTTTCAAGAAAACAAATTTCTACTCCATGTTTTTCAATGGCAATTAGTAACTAAGTAACAAAACTGGAAATTAGTTATGTTGTAATGTTCTTATCAAAATCTGGAAATTCCACGTATAAGCTAGGCATGGCCAATGTGGACTCCAAATTCTACACGTCAGATGATGAGTCAACCTTGTGTAGGGAAAGGACCTGCAAAACAAAGGAAAAACACTCCGATGCTCAAGTAAGTACATCAATTATATGAGAATAACTGAATATAATATCAGAAGGGTATGAATGTGAGTATACAAGTATATACTCAAATTTGAATGAATGTGAATGTGTACAGAGAACCTGTACGACTGTACTTATTGTGTAGAGTATGGATTTTGGGCCTTTATTTGTTAGTAATCCGTTGATAAGATAATAACATATAACAGCAGGTAGTTATCTAATTTAAATAGAAGATAATGTGTACCTTATTGATATACTGTTACTTGTAGATAAGTAACAACTTGTAGATAGTTTGTAGAGATATTAAGAGATAAGGTGGTTACACTAATATGAATAATCGAGCATAGTGAATATGCGGTTGAGAAGGAGATATGCATAGTAGGCGTCCGTGCTCCTATAGAAGGTCAACGTCCAACAAGGCTGACATGGAAGGCGGATAAGTGTGTCCGGGTTGACACTTGGAGAGTGAATAAGCACTATTAATGTTACAATGCTGACGTGAAAAGTGCCCACGTATATAGTAACCTTACAGATAGGTCATGTGTAACTTTACCATTTTGTACTGTAAATGTAATAACTCATTGAACTTTTTAATATCATGGTGTTCATACTAGGCAAACACATACTTTTCGCATATATCTGTGGTTCTCTTCTTATATGTCTGATTATGTCCTAATATATACATATATGAGCAAATGCTATAACTACAAACTTTTCGCATATGAATTTCAATCAAAATGAAACTAACCAATCAGGACAGGACCCATACTTTCGCCTTAATATTTTGACAGAAAACACATTAACACAAAACCAATCACATTTATTTTCATGGGTGGTAAGGTATGAATTTGTGTTTTTACTGTGGAGCATTTTCATACATATATGCATGTACATACTAATTCACACAATTACAAATGCATGTAGGAGTACATAATGAATCATTTATCTATTTATTTAAAATTGTCTAGTGTCCTCGAGGTTTTAAGGAATGTCCAACTCTTTTGACTGTTTTCCTCCAACATCTATCTTCTTGGCATCTGAAGAATCCGTATCTTTTTTAACACTTTCAACAGAAGCACGTTGTGACCCTGATCCGATACGTTTGATCTTATAATTGGAAGTTGGATATAACATAGCCTACGTTTCTCATAAGCCACACGCTCCCTTTAACAAGTTGTAATTTAAAACCTATACATTTCCTCCCATTGGTTGGTCACCCTATTCTTTAACGTGGATGTGAATTAGTTACTCATTTCCTGTCCAATAAGTACATCAAAACTTATCTGGAGAATCTGTAAATAACAAAATGGAGATATCAAATGAAACTACTATTGCATGTTGCAAGTGCTGTATATTTTCTTTTAATTTCTTGTTTATAGAAATGTATTAGATGTATTGAAAGTAAGAAAATTATTGGAATGCATTACTTTTTTATTTTTTAAACGTTTTATATAAAAAGAAAAAAAAAAACAGCCTATTATTCTTTCCTCCACGGCTCCATCTCTCAAAAGAAGGTAAGAAATTTTTATGCATACTTGTTAGGATTGGCCTATAAGGGATTGCGATGAATAAACTCTGTTGTTTGGAAGCCTCCAACTAAACTAATTCTTTTGATACCAATCTTTTTTTTTTTCTTGTGAGAAAATTTTATCACACATAATAATCTTATCTTATTTGGCTTGAACATGATTCTCTCTGATGAGAGAGACATGTGCTTAAGACAAAAAAAAAATATAAAGATAAATTTCAAAATAAATAATTTAAAGGTATAAGTAGTTTTTTAGGAAAAAGTATAAGTAGTTAGATTTCGAAAGAAAAATTTCACATAGATGTTTGAAATAAATTAATATAGGATTTTTTTTACTGTATTAATAAAAAAAATTAAAAGCATTTTTTCTGTTATTTTAATTTAATTAGGACAATGATTAAAGAATCAATAAATAGAAGAAATTTATTGAAAATCAAGACAAAAATGTATTGTTGACATTAAATGCTGGATTTTCAATAAAAAATTATTTTTAATTCCTTAACTATTGTGAATGATAACAAAGGCATTTTTAAAGAATAAAAACATATTTTTTAACCTTGAAGTCTGATTTTAAAATGAAAAAAAAAAATATAGAAGAATATGATGATTCGACCGATTTTATCATGCACGAGTGGATGATTGACGGGCTTTAATTAACTCACTTTAAGTTTAATATGCTTCCATCAAGTTTAGAACTTAATTGATAAACAAGCTTTAATAATTTTCTTTCAAATCACAATATAATAGCTATCACAGTATTAGAAACGCATAATATGTAAGCAAATTAGTCTTAATTTTAATTACTCTACGGCTAAAATTAAGGTACAATTGCTTTTTATACTACTATTATTAATGTTTTATACTCTTTAGTCAAAGATAAAAAAAAAAGATAGCGTATTTCCCTATCAGTAGGATTATGGAAAGCGTAAAGGGAAAAAATGTGTATTTTATCTTGCTTCCAAGCATTCTCAAAGCAGCAGTGTATTTACAGCAATTACAGTTTGTATGAGTGTGCATGCGGCTGCTATTTACCTGTTTTAACTGTTTCCAAAAGGGTTATTAACATAATGACATTTCAATCATTAGATGAGAAAGAGTCAGATTATGGCTTTGATCTTATTTGCTGCCTAATCTCTTTGACCAACCGAATAAATTCCTCAATAATCTATGACCCTTATTGTCAAATCAGAATTTTCCACTTTAAGAAAAAAATTGATCTATTCAATCAACCTTGCTTCTAAAGATATGTTTAGTAGAGAGAACTATCCCTCTCTTCATTTTTGATGCATACCTATACTAGTACTTGTTTAATAGTAACATTATATGATTTAATCATTAAAAATGATGAAGAGTTGCTTTCAAACTACAGGGAAATTCAAGCCTTCTTTTGATTACACAATGCTGATGGTTTGTTGTCCAATTAACATAAATGTTACATTAAAATACAAGAGACCCTGCAAGTTGTGAGGATTATATCTCTAAATACAAAAAATTGTGCTAATTCTTGTCATTTTCTTAGAAAGAGAAATTTAACACCTACCCTGTGATTTTGGGGGTGGTGGAAGACTGAAAGGGAATTTTTTTTTCCTTCAAAAATTCAATTTAGATTGTTCAACCAGATTAAGTTATGATAAAATAATAGAACCATTATAAAATTTGCTATCTTGTTATATTGTCTGTTTGAACACATCAAAGTATATAGTGCAAACCACTGTGATAAATGTAGGGTAATTAATTGATTGAAAGCTGTAAAAAATTTCAGAGGGCCTATGATGAATATGTCAAGATCTTAGACAGAGATACAAAATCATTGCCTGCTTCTTACACAATTTTGTTTGATCAGAGAAACTGTGCAGCAATTGATATTTATGTTGGTTTATATTACTACTAGCTTCCATCAACCCCTATTTCTATATCCTCTAGGGGGAATAAATGGAGTCAAAGCTTCTCGTTAAAGACCAATTTAAAGCACATAAAGAAAAATATTAATATCAATAATAATAATAACATAACGATTATGATGATTTCATTACAAAACACTTAATCATACACAATTTTTTATGGACAGTGTTTCTGATCACCTTTTTCTCATGTTTTCTTAAGATCTGTCCTCAAATGTATTATTTGGTGTTCTTTTCAATATTCAACTACCTAAAAGCGGTCCCAAATCTTAGAAGTTATACAATATAATAGTGGAAAGAAAGCAATTGAATGGCAAACTTTTATCTTTTCCATATTAATTAACAGAGATGTCAGATTCAAATATTCTGGTAATTAAAGAGTAAATTCAGTAGCTAAAATATTATGGCACTTCAAGTTTATCTCAAGAGAAAATTACATAGTAGCCAAATAATGATAACAGTTCAATGAATTCATAGAAAAAAGACAGAAACAGAGAGCAGAGATTTAATATTCATATAAATGATTAAATAAATTTATGTTACTATACCGTATTAATATAAAATAATTTAATTTAGGTATAAAATTTAAATAATTATAAATCATAGGCACAAAATTCATAGCAATAATCATTACTTTAATTAATTTGTTTGTTAAGACAAGGTTGGCCCATCACGTAATCACACAATTATAGCATGCATATACCTAACTTATTCAATGAAAGTGCAAATTGTAAGTCATGGAACATCAAACACAGAAAGAGAAATAGTAGAACACAGCATTAGACTTAGACATCCCTATTTGCTTGGAATGATTATCTTGATTCTTAAATCATGTGCTTTATCTTGAAAGTTTCCCATGCATGAAACGTGTGGGCTAATTAATTACTCTTTGTATGGATTATTAGCAGCCTACTATCATTTTCCCTAATTACAAATATATATATATATATATATATATGTATGTATATATATATAAAGAAAAATGGACGTCTATACTTTAACTTCACCCAAAGACAACACGGATGAAAAACAAGTATAACTTACAACCTACTCAAAGCATTGCATGTATGCTATTGGAAAAAGAAACAATAAAAATTTGAAACTTTCCATTTCATTGCTTATATTTATATTAGACATATTTTTTATCTTTATTTCATCGTATCATTTGAAAGCAACTAAAACAAAATGGTACAATATATTCATAAATTAAGAAATCAAGAGAGATAACTGTTTCATGATTATAGTACTATTATTCATGTTTCCTTTGCTTCAAGGTGAGGCATGCCTAGTATGATTGTGGGGCTCCAATTCATATAGCCCATAGACTTAAAAGTTGAAACCCTTTGTTTGTAGCTAGTTTGATCTTGCCCACTGGCTTGTGTTGTGTCCTATTGTAGCGCACTGTGCACATGAAGCAACTTCTCTTACTACATTTACAAGCTTTATGATCCAGTCAATTGCTTCTTGACACACATTTATACCAAATTTTACTTCTAACTTCATAATCTAAACAATTAACCACTTATATTTTTAATATAATATGAAATTCTTCATAGCATTTCTTATTTTTCAAATTAAGCTTCTGAAACATTTATGATGACTTTTGGTAATGAGTATATACACTATGAGTCTATTTTATAAGAAAATCAATGATTGGACATAAGTGCTTAATGTATTAAAGTTAAAATTAAATTATTTAGATATTAACCCAATTTGATTCTTCGTGAAAATAATTATTGGTTTATCTTCTGACTGAATTTCGAATTAATCAGAATTTTTAGAGTTAAGATAAAAATAAAATATAAGCAAAATTATGTAAAATAAGTTTTTAATATATATAAAACTCAAATTATAACATCTATTTTGAGTTTTTGATCATATCATTAGTTAATGTGACTAATTGATTTGAGATTTCCAAGACACCGAGCACTCCACTTACAACACAAATCACTTAATTTATATCCTCTATTTTCTGACCAACACAAATCACTTAATTTATATCCTCTATTTTGATTATATTATTAGTGGACGTGAGATTTTCAACAAAAATTTCCCCCCATAAAAAGAAATCAGGTCCATACGTGTATGTATGACGTTCACAATAAAGGTCCCATCCACCCTTCATCCTGATCATGCTGGCTCTCACGCTTCCACAATCTACAGATATTTCAAGAACAGAAAATCGAGGCTGGTTTATGGACTAATCAATTAGAATTGTGATTTGGAATTTTTAAATTCGTCTGGTCCTATTTGTTAGATCGTATAAAAGAACGACCATCATATGGGGTACCAATTTCATGCATGTAGTGTGAAGACCAGAGAAATCTGTCCACACCGAAGGAAAAGAGAGATGAAAAGAGAAAAGTAAGGCAGTAAACACTAATAAGGACTATAGCTTCAACTTTTATCAATTGCTTTGATATTTGACAAGAAATTCTTACTAAGAAAACAGGGGAGCTGAATTTTTTCTTATTGAGAATCATACATATAAAAACTAATAAAATTAATACATTTACAAATTATATTAAAGAATATGCTGGTAATTAACCTTACTAATTTGGTAAATATATTTTAAGTACAATTTACATGTATCTTTTAGGAGAGACAATTATACTTGACACTGAGTAAGATTATTTTGAACAATAAAACCTTTTTCCCATATATCTAATGCAGTTGTATATTCAAGATTCAAAGTTGAAATTAGTGGTTAAGTTAGAAACAATTTCATATCATGTCCGTTGATGTACATGTTCGGTGTTGTAATTTGGTAATATGGAAGAGCATAGAGAGGTAATGAAGTATTCAACGTAAAGGTAGAAGGGTCCAGGGTGGTACTATATATTGAAGTCCAAACTTGAAAAAAGTTGACAGATTTCAAAGCATTGATTTTACATGATCACGTGTGTCTCCCAGCCAGCAAACCATCGCAATCCCTCAAATTATGGTTACCCTTTGGCTACGTGAAACATATTTCAACTATTAAAGACCCCCATTAGCTCCAACACATTTCCCCACATTCCATGAAAAACCACCTTCTTGATTTTGAAATTCTCACCATCACCACCACCACCTATTCCACCTTGGTTACTTACTTACTCTGTCATTTATCAACCAACCAACCACCATGGTTTCTGAGACACTCCAAAGCCAAACCAAGAACGTGTGTGTGGTTGGAGCAGGGCCATCAGGGCTAGTGGCTGCAAGAGAGTTGAGAAAAGAGGGTCATAGTGTGGCTTTGTTGGAGCAGAATCATGATGTTGGAGGACAGTGGCTATATGAATTAAATGTTGAAGGAGAGGACCCTTTAGGAAAAAAGCCTTTTCTAAAGGTTCATAGCAGCATCTATGAATCTTTGAGGCTGACATCTCCGCGTGAGATCATGGGGTTCACTGATTTTCCCTTTTTGGTCAAGAAGGGTAGAGACATGAGGAGATTCCCTAGCCACACTGAGCTTCTTATGTACTTGAAGGACTTTTGTGATCATTTTTGCTTGAGAGAGATGATAAGGTTCAACACAAGGGTGGATTATGTGGGAATGTTGGATTATGGTGTTTGTAGTAATGATTTGAAGTGGGTTGTTAGAAGTGTTGATAAAAAGAGTGAGAAGGTGGTGGAAGAGGTGTTTGATGCAGTTGTTGTTGCCACTGGTCATTACTCTCAACCAAGATTGCCCTCCATTCAGGGTAAGTCAAAGAGTGATCTCTTGATCTCTATCTCATAATGGTTATGATGTATATATAAGTTCTCCAAATGATAAAAAATATAAGTTCTTCATCCATTTATTTTTACATTTCAAGGAGTTATAAGGTGGGTTAGATGATTAAGAAAGAAGGGAAGGAGAAAAGATTGCGGATTCAATCTCCTCTCTGCCAACAAAACTAACATTCTAACAACTAATAATTTTCGATAAAAAAAAAAAATTATTTTTATATTCCAAGATCAAGCATAATCATTTTAGTTTCTGTCTTTGTGATGCTCAGGAATGGATACATGGAAAAGGAAACAGATGCATAGTCACATTTACAGGACCCCAGAACCATTCCGCAATGAGGTATATGACATATGCAATCTCTTTTTTTTTTTTCTCTCTCTCAATAATTGAAGAGTTTGAACTTAGCATATAATAGGACATATAAGTTTAGTAAAGGTAGAGGAGCAGGAACATGTGCATTAGTTTAACGGTGAGATATATTATTGTTTAGCTGTCATATTCTAACAACACCTCCCCCCCAATTTTCCTTTAACAGATTGTGGTGGTGGTTGGAAATTCCTTGAGTGGGCAAGACATATCAATAGAGCTTGTGGATGTAGCAAAGGAAGTCCGTATGAGTTCCAGATCTCTTAACATCTCTGAGGGTTTGTCTAAAGTCATATCCAAACATGCCAACTTTCATCTTCATCCACAGGTATTATTTCAAGTTCTTATCCCAAGTAAAACAAAAATATTTAAGTCTGTTTGAATAAAAAATTTCATAAGTATTTATAGAAGAAAATGAATTAAACTTCTTTCATGAGTTAAAATTAACTTATAAGTGTTTTTTATTGAAAATTTATCTAAACAAAGTATTGAGTTCCATACTAACTTTGCTAGCCACATAACATGTGGTAACTTGTGCAGATAGAGACCCTTCACGAGGATGGACGTGTAACATTCGTGGATGGTTCTTCCATTTTTGCAGACTCCATTTTGTACTGCACAGGGTAATGTCCCACATCAAAAAAAAGAAAAAAATCAAGAAAATTGATTAAACTCCTATATGTGGCAACATCTATTATCTATCATGAATCGTACCCTTAATCAAAGAGCAAAATCAATCTTATAAGTTTCATTTCACTAACTTAAGTTCCAAAAGATAGTACCATAATTGAATAATTATGATCTTGGGCTTGGAGATTTTCATTGTGGGACCTATGTCCAAACATGTCCCGATGCTTGTTCCTTTTAGATTTAATTAATTAGTTGTGTTTTCTAATCATTGATGATGGGTTTCAAATTCAATTGGTTATGTCTGTAGGTACTCCTATGCATTCCCCTTTCTTGACACCAAAGGAATGGTGGTTGTAGATGATGACAGAGTGGGACCATTGTATGAGCACACTTTTCCCCCATCACTTGCTCCATCCCTTTCTTTTATAGGCATCCCTAGAAAGGTAAACCACCCCAAAATCAGTAATTTGAATTCGTTTTAGGTCACATGTTTTTAACACACAACTTTTATTGTAATGGCAATATATATTTTCCACAATGTTTGCTTCTAATTTAGCAATAGAATTGTTGATTTGATGAGAGTGCATGTGTGCTTACAGATCATAGGATTCCCTTTCTTTGAGTCACAAGCAACATGGATAGCTCAACTGCTTTCCGGGAAAAGAGTATTGCCATCATGGGAGGAAATGATGAAATCCATCAAGGAGTTCTACCATTCAAGAGAAGCAGCAGGCATTCCCAAGCACTGTACTCATGAAATTGCAAACTTTGAGGTAAAGAAATTAAAAATTATTCACTTTAGTTTAAAGTTTGTTTTTACTATAAACTTGAAAGTATACCTCATTCTAGTCCTTGAAATTTTTAGCATTGATCAGTCTAGTGCATGTTTGGTTTTACACTATGCTCAACATGTTTCACATTACTCACAAGCAGCAAACAATAACTTCTACGTATTCCATTAAATTGACTCGAAAAAAGTCTAATGACATGTGCATGTATCACGTATTCAAACACATACTTAAACTGTTCCTTGGCAAAATTTTTGATCTAGTGTTGACTTAGTAAAATATCATTCACTTTAAATTATTTTGTGTTATGCAATAATGAAAAATAAATGAAAAAGGATTCAAATGGGTGACTTTGTTTTTGGAAGTTAGAAACTGAAGTGAGAATTTTGTAAAGCCATGACTAAAAGAAGTGTCTCTGCTCCATAAACCTGGATTCATAACTTTACACGAGGCAACATATTCACCAATAAATTTTATGATTTTAATTTAAATCATGTTTTAAATGGTATGTGTTGTCACAAAAAGTGTTTGCATGCTAGGTTATTTCCATCCACGATTCTTTTTTATTCAACACTGAATCTTAATTAGACGTAACAGTTAGGATGATAGTGTATCTTATCATGTAAGATTTTTACTTAAATTTTCTCATGTGAAAATCTCTACCGTCAAATTTTGACCTTACGAATGATCCTAGTCTTTGATACTAATACTTAATTTACCTTAATTTAAGTAGACGAAATATTTTTTTTTATAAAAAAAAAAAAAGTGCATAAAGAGAGCAATAGAGCATGAAAGGCGTTGAAGTAAAAATGTGAGAGGGTTAAAATTATTGGCATGTTTGCAAGCTTTAATTTGAACAAAGTTTTCATTGCATTTGCAGTACTGTGACAAATATGGGGATAATGTGGGGTTCCCACGTATAGAAGAATGGAGGAAGCAACTATGCTTATCAGCCTTAATTAACTCTGATGCCAACTTGGAGACATATCGAGATTCGTGGGATGATCATGAGCTACTCCAAGAGGCCCTTCAAAGCCCTCACTTCACTCAACTTGGACTTGAAGATTCTCCCATGCAAACCCAAAAATAAAATATAAAAAGAATAATTATGAAAATATAAAACAAAGGAAATTTTGATTAGCTCTAAAATCATTTGTTTATGTAATTTGTGTTTTAAAAATATTGGAAGGAGAAAAAGGGGATTGAACGAGAAGAATGTTGGGTGTTATTATATAGAGAAGAATATGTTTGTGAAGCTTAAATTTTGTTTGTATCTTTGTCGCAAGTTATTTGTTTTATAGCAATGTTAAGATTTAAGGGGCACTCCGCTCAACAGTTACTTAAGTGCGGAATTTTGTTCGAGTAATTAAAGAGGACAATTATCTAATATTTTTTATCTATAAGAATCAAAAATAAATGTTGAATAATTTATAATAAATCATATATTATGTTTGCTAGACCTCCACCTCCTCAATAAAAAGCTGTCTAATCTAAAATTTGTTTAACAAAATATATAATGAAATACTGTTAATTATTTTTAAATAAAAATTTATTATTTATTAATTTCGTTGAAATAGATATTAGTAGGAATTAAGATTGTTCATAAATCACTCAAATTCAATGTGGATAGAAAAAAATTAATTCAAAAAATTAAAAACTGAATAAATTGAAAACTGAATGGATCATAAAATTAGAAAATCAATAATTTTATTGGATCGGATAGGATTTTGGAATTGATTTTAGAAACCAAACTTTTGCATATGTAAATATTTTTATTCATAATTTTATAATATTAATTATTTCTATTTTTATTTCTCATATATTTATAAAATTATCATATATAACTTATATTTAATTAAAAATATTTTTATTAATTATTTGAGTTAAAATGCATAAATATTATATTATCAGTAATGACATATAAATAAAATATTTGATATTTAAAATTATTTTTTATTATATATTTTATTTTTATTTAATATTTTCAAAAAATTAAAAATACGATTAAAACTAAAAATTAATCTAATCAAAATTGTTTTAAATTGGGTTGTTATAGAATTAAAAATTTAAACTAAATTGATTGGACGATAAATTAATAAAATTAAAATGATTAATGATTTTTAAAAAAAATGATTAAATCCAATACGCAGCTTGTTTGTTAGGAATCAAGTGAAGGATCCAAATTTAAGCTGGTCGCGGGAATTAGATTCCTCAATTGCGATTTGCGAGGCACGTCGGCACACAGCCATACACGGTGCTCTGTTTCGGCGCTTTGTCTTGTGCTCTGTTTTCTGCGAAACGTAGCTTTCGAAAAATACTATAATACGAGTTTACGACACATTCGTCGAAAAAGAATGAGATTAAATTATTCATTTAACCTTCGCACATTCACTTGTAGGATAATATTAAGAATGGTATGTACACACTAAGGAAAGCCAAAGGAGAAGAAATTTCCAAGATAAAGGAGAAATGATAAAAACTCCGAATCCAGGTAAATGCTTATGCTAAGTATAATATCACTTGTACCCTTAGTCATTTAGACTGTGACGAAGTTTATGATAATCGTGAATAAATCCACCAATTTGCTCACGTTAAATAGGCTTAACTACGTCATATATGGTATGTTCATTGGATATTTACCACTACAAAAATCCAAGATATCTTGACTGTTGCTCTTAAAGGACCAGACCAAGTGAAAAAGTTAAGAAAAAGCATGTTGGGGGAGCAATACCAACTTTTCAAGATGCATGATCATGAGTTGATAGGCCAAATGTTTGAAAGATGTCAAACAACTCACTAATGGATTAAAGCCTCTTCGATGAACCTTACAACAATCAAGATCATATAAGAAAAATCTTGAAAAAGGTTACCCAATGCTTTAATACTGAAAGTAAATATCATAAAAATCTAAAAAATCTAAAAATCTAAAAATCTATATAAGCAAATCTCAAATTAGGTGCATTCCTAGGTCACTAAAGGCCCATGAGTTCGAAATGAACGAGGAGGATCACACAAAAGAGAGAAAATTCATTGCTCCAAGGCAAACGAAAAATGTGCCATAAATAAGTTACAACATATTATTTTCTTTTAAGGAACTTAATCTGATTATTCATCAAATAAATTTGATGAATCAAACAACGAATCATTTAAAGACACGTGGATTAGCTATCTTTAATCTGTAGAAAAGAAATATAAATAAGAGATCTTGGAGAGGGATCTTAAGCTGAAGATCTGTTCTTCCAAGATTCAGCTATTGGAGACCCCACAAGATCTTCATATTAGAGGTTTGGTTCTTGTAGAAGAACACTGAAGATATGCATTTTAAAAAAACCATTTTTAGTGCTTCTCTCCTAAGTCCTAACTGTTAATGTTGTGGGAAAGAAAAGGAAGAACATATAACATCAACAACAAACCACAATCCAGTACAACAACATAATATAATTTTAAACAAATAATAAAAAAATAACATAATTACAAAAGAAGGATGAAGGCCAGATCGACGACGGTCATGGTGGCCAGATTCGTGTCTCTAATAGTTGGACTCATAGTCAAAGATTTTGCATGTTTGGAAACTTTTGCATGTTGTTTGGGAGGGGGGAGGGAAGAAGAGAGGGGCGGAGGAGGTAGGGTGGGGGAAGAGAGAAAAGAAGAAAAAGGAGAGGGGGCAGAGGAGGTGGGAGGGCGAGGGGAAGAGAGAAAAGAAGAAAGAAGAATCTGAAGGGGCGGAGGGGGTGAGTGGAAAAGGAAAGAGGGGAAAAAAAAGAAGAAATAAAGAAAAAAATGTAGTCATTACCATTATTGTAGCTAATAAATTTTTGGCGTTATTGTAGCTCGGCATGACTATTACTATAGCTCGACACAACCATTATTGTAGCGCATCAAATTTTTTTAGTGTTGCTGTAGGTTCATGTTGTATTTTTTTTCTAACTTTTTTACAATGAACTTTTTTGAAAATTGGATCCTTTGGGAATTGTTTTGCACACAGTTTTCATATTCTCATTCTTATTCCCATTATCATTCTCAGATTCTCCAATTTCAATTTTAAATCTTATTTTATTTGTTCCTTGTCATATAGATCTGAATCAATTTAATTGGCAAATTTATATGAATTTGTTGCAAAATTACCAACCACATTCTTCGAACGAAAATCCGCAACATCCTCCTCTGTTATTTCTGTACATGTCACTACCACCTCCACCAATGAGCGAAAATTCTCAAAATCCTCCTCATTTCATTATGTATTTGCCACTACCACCACCACCACCAGTAATTTATAATCAACCCCTTTCTATCGAAAAATTTCAAAGTTCTCAAACCTTTCCTTCGATGCCACAAAACACCTTCAATGTGTTCCTTAAGCCTCCCAATAGTCGTAGTCATGCACAAAATCCTTCAAATGAGGAAGTTGATACACAATTTCCACCATTTTTTTATTCAAATTGAGTTAGAAAATATTATCGTAGAGGAAGGAGGAGGGAGTTCTATAAGGAAGAAAAAGGGCATACGAATATTCTTTTCAATTGAAGAAGATAAATTGCTTATCAGTTTGTGGCTTAATGTCTCAATCGATCCAATTGTCAGTGACGGTAAAAAATTAGAGGCTTTTTGGAAAAGGATCATAGAAAATTACAACATACATTGTGGCAATCTAAGTGAGAGATACACCAATCAACTGAAATCCCGATGGGCAAAAATTCGCTATGTCATTTAAAAGTTAAATGGTTGTTACAAGCAAGTTGTTGCTTTGAAGAAAAACGGTTACACGGAGAATGATGTGATGGCTAATGCATATTTAATTGTTTAGTTTCATTTCATTTATGCACCCACCTTTTTCTTCAAAATTGTTGTGTCTTTTTCTACTTGCACTTCAGTCATAAAATGGCTCGAAACTCTGACTTTGGTAGAGTTTAACAAAAAATTATTAATGAAGCACTTGAAGACAACACCATGAAGAAATCATGAGATATTTACGCTAGCTACAACAATAAATAGAGAGTAGCAGTCGGCCCAGACGAACAAGAAGAAACATAAATCAAAATCGTAAAGACGGACATAGCCACTTGATGAATGACTACTTCTCTAAAAATTGCATATAGACAGAGAGTCGATTTCGACAGAAGTTCTGAATGTAAAAATAGTTGTTCCTTTAAATTGTAGATGCTCTCAATAACCGTTATCCCTATCTCCAAATGAGATCTGATGCATATGGTAGAAGGGGTCTTTCACCTTTGTAGAAGTGCATTGTAGCAATTCGTATATTGGCATACGGATCACCTGCCGACAGTGTGGATGAGTATGCCAAAATTAACGAAAGCACTACAGTTAAATGCTTAAAAGCTTTTGTGAAGGGTGTGAACGAGATATTTGGAGATGAATATCTGAGAAGACCTAACAACAACAACATCAATCGCCTACTACAAATTGGAGAGTCACGTGGGTTTCTAGGTATCTTGGATTCTATTGATTGCATGCATTGGGAATGAAATTTTTTTTTCATTTTGCATGGCAAGGGAAATATCGTAGAGGTGATCATCAAAATCCACAATAATAATTGAGGTCGTCGCGTCACAAGACTTATAGATTTGACATGCCTATTTCAGAGTTGCAAGTTCAAACAATGACATTAATGTGTTAAATCAATCTCCTGTGTTTAATAACGTTATGCAAGGTTGAGCTCCTCCAATACAATTTATAATTAATGGAACTATGTGCAATATGGGGTACTACCTTGTAGGTGGAATTTATCTGGATTAAGCCACATTAGTAAAGACGATCCCAATGCCATTGGGAGAGAAAGGAAATTTATTTGCAAAATGTCAATAAGCGGCAAGAAAGGATGTGAAAAGAGCATTTGATGTGCTCAAATCTCGTTTCACTATTATATGTGGTCCATCGTGTAATTGGCACATGGGTACCATGAAGAACATAATCTTGTCATGCATTATATTGCATAACATAATTGTTGAAAACAAATGGGATACAGACAATGGTAACGTTGATGTTGATTACAATCATATTGACGAAGAGATTTCAAACATTGGCATATCTTGTAGTGTTCATCCCAACTTTGTTGCATACGTGCAAACAAGACATTGTATGCTTATAAGAGGAGTTCATCAACAACTTCAAGCAGACTTGGTAGAGCGTATTTGAAAATGTTTTGGTCACAATAATGATGAAATTTAACTCTTTTTTTCTCAATGTCAATGTTTGTATTTTTTTCAATCAATTTTATGTATTATTGTAAGTTTAAATTATATTGATAAATAAATATTTTAAATATTAATAAATTTTGTATTTTTGTTATAATTTTTTTGAAATTAAAAAATATATAATTAATTATTTTTCATTGTTTTAAAATAATTTATAAATATATATGAGAAGGTGAATCTCTTGTGGGGTCTAAAAAAATAGTTTAAGATCTAAAAATGAGATTTATTATTAGTGTAAAAAATGTAAGAGATCTTAAAAGTGACATGACACTGCACGATCTACTAAAAAGATAGTTAAAATCTCAAATTGGAATCTATTGTTGAAGATACCCTTACTTACTCCAAACATAAAAATTCAGGACATACGAAAGTAACGAAATCATCATTTAAAATAAAATATCACAATATCTCTTAAATTAAGTATCATAGCATATTATTTTCAGTAAAAGTAAACTCAAGTGGCACAATCAATGTTAAAAAAATTTCAATCCTTCAACAATATTGACTCACATGACAACATTATTTACAACGTTAAAGATTTATACTGTTAAAATTTTATTTAACTATTTCTTTTATACCTATCAAATATACGAAGTAAAAAAATATACCAACAATGATTGATACAAGCACTAACAACTTATGTTCTTTAATCAAGTTGTCCATGATTCGAATCCTAGCTTTGAATTTGGAATATATCATGTTGGAAATGGAAGAAAATATTTATTTTATTTATGTTCACAATCCCCGAAGAAGATGAATCCTTCTTCTAATAATAACTACTTCTTACCAATACAATAATCTGAAGAAAAAAAAAAGTACAAAATACATTTATGCAGAAAAATCACTCTATTTACGAATATTTCCATATTAAACTCAATATTTTCGAACAATAATATTCTACTATTATAAGTCTAAATGTGGTAATGCTTATGGCTTTAAGGAGGCAATAGATCCAAAATGCAACAAACAAAGGAGATAATTAAAAGTCATTGCATCTCCCGTAAGGAGATAATGGATTTGATTCCAATAAGTAAATTGGACATAAGTAAGGGTTCCTTTTCTATTCTTCTAACATACTCTCATATACTATGAATTGTCTATGACGACATTTACAAGACGATCCTATAGTTCATAAAAATAAAAATAAAAAACCCCTCATCCAAAAGTCCAAGAACTTTAAATTTAGAATTAGTTATGTACTTGGCTAAAAATTAAGTGGGGTTTCCTGGTAGGAACTCTCTTCCCCCTTGGCTTTCTACAAATCTTTCCCCAACTTATGAATCCCATTTTCTCAATGGCAATTTCAGCGTCAATATTTACTTCCTTCAAGTTCAACAGCAAGTCTGTGATGTTGTTAGAGGCTGAAGCACAAGACCTTCTCTTCCCCTTAGCCAATGCATTTCTGCCTGCACTTCTTAGGCAACCTGTTGCTGAATGAGTTCTTCTGGCAGCTTCCACAAGACCTCCGATGGTTTGAAGATCTTCGGCCACCTCGTACCGCGACAGAGAAGCAAGACTTGGGAGAATTTCATTTTGGAAGTCGTTTCTGTGCCGCCTCCTGTTTGTTCGGCACTTTCTTGGTTGAATTGGTGAAGTAGAACCACCTTCTTGCTCAATTGGACCATTACTCTTATAGCAGCCATAATCTAGGTCCTTTGTCTCGGTTAAATTTAAGGACATGAACTCAAAGTAATCAAAGTCAGCAGGCAGAAAGTCCTCAAGATCTTTAATGGTACAATTGAAATCCTCCTTAACCTCACACTGTGAATGATCCACTATTGTAGAAACAATTCCAGAAAACCAGTGGAGAGAACTACTTACAGAAGATTCAGATGATGGACAAGTTGTCATTTGGAGGCCATCATAGGCCACAGTTTTTGATATAGAGACCAAAGCCTCAGCTGCAATTCCGGTTTGGTCTTCTTGTTCTTCCTGCTCCTGCTCCTGCCCTGCCAATTGCAAGGGCATCTCAAGCTGGTTTTCATCAGATTCTCCTCTGGGTGGAGAACACTCCTTGTTTTCTGGACTTACAGGTGCTTGTAAATCAATATCAATTGGCATATTCTCATCCTCGTTCATGCATGAATTTAGGTCAACAATACCAGCCAAATGCTTGTGTTTCTTCTCATTCTTCATGAAATGTTTGCTGGCAGGTGCCTTTTCCCCCATATCAGGATCACTATCACAAAGTGAATTTACATTCGATATCTTCTTAATTTCTTTAATCCAATGATTCTTGGACAGGCTCTGGAAGACTTTGGATGTCTGAGGCTTTCCATTAAGGTCAAATGCAAGAGTCTTGTCTGTACACAAGTCACTTTTTTCAACCTTATTGAACATCAAATCAGAATGCATACACCCAGATTTATAAGGATTCAAAAGGAAGGAGTCAACTTGGGTTGAGGTTTGACTTTCTTCATTAGGCTTTCCTTTAGGTACAGCTTTCAGCCAAGGCAATCTTGAATCTTGAAATTTATCTTCTTCACCTGTAATCTGAAAGCTTTGAAATGATGCAGCTATTGTATCAGAACAACCAGCAGGCATAATATTTAGGTTTATGCTCTTGTGAGTCCCCACATATTCCGAATCCTTAACATACTTCCTAAGCTCATGGCCAGCTGATGATGAACCAAAGTTGTCACTGCTGTTTAGATCTCCAGTACTAATTGGAGGTAGATCCAACAGATTGGACCTGCTGCAAAATCTTCTGTTAAGAAGATAGTTTTGACGATCTAAATTAGGGCCAGATGTAGTAGTACTTTTCCATAACACTGATGGTGAAATACCAGAACTTTTCATATCATAATCAGAACCAAGCTTGCGAGGAGCACATGTGCATGAAGCATAGCTTGGTCCAAGCCAGCCACCACTGGTGGGATCATGAGTTCCTGCAGGGCTCTCGGTTCTAGATCCTAGGACAATTTGATGTATCGAATGAAAACATGGACAATTGTTAACTTGTTTCAGCTTCTTACTTACGGAATCAATTGAAACAGATTGGCTTTCCATATCATTAAATTTAGCAAGAAAACCCAAGTCACCGCCATTTTGCCCTGGAAAATGAAGAGTTCACTATATTAGAAAAGGTATACTAGCACAAGACATGTATTATAATAACTACAATGCAACTTCAGAGACAAGCTCTCACCAGCACGAGTGCCCGAGGGCAGCCATCCATGTTTCTGCCCTTGATTTGGTCGTGGGAGATCTGGGTAAGCTTCATGATCCTGTCTTCTTTTCAAATTCGGGATGACATCATTGGGAAAATTATGAGAGCCCGATGCCATTCTCCCAAGCATACCATGAAATGTATGGTTTCTGTGAGGGATTGAAGCCCCAAAATCATCAGACTCCACACCTGTCTCTTTTTGAAGCTTAAATGGTAAATTTAAGTCAGCAAAACCATTAGAACTGATTCTATGTGGTTTCTCAACAGTGTTATACATAACCTTAGAAATTCCATTTGAAGTATAAGTTGACAGTGGGGGCTGTTTGATAACGCTTTCATTCTCACAAGATTCACCTTCACTGTCAATGTACTCATCAGCCGGAAGTTGAAGATCCAGTATTTTCTTACCAACTTTTCTGTAAGTCAACCCTGATAGTTTAGGATCATCTAAAGATTCTTTGATTGCAGTTGGAGCAGGAACAGGAAGAGGAGTAGGACAAAATTCCCTGCTCTTTTCTTGCATAGAAGCCAATGGTAATTGGATGCATTCGGCATTTAAAACAGATGATTGACTAGTCAACCAAGGCATGTTTTGTGAGTAATACAAAGAGGAACTTGACGATGATGTCTCCAACCTTAAACTACGTTTATGGAGCTCAATCCTTTTAATTTCATCCATTAATTCCCTTTGTTTCTGGTAAATGCGGTGAAGCTCTTGAATCTGAACAGCAATGCATAGTTGAAACATTAAAAAATACAGTTAAGATCTTTATGAATATTCAAGAAAATAGGAGAACAATATTTTTGCCACAAACAACAAACTTTCACGAGTATTTTTTTTATTTTCGATCAATTTGACAAAAATTTCAGAATCATTTTTGTTTTTCAAAATAAGATTCCTATATTGCTCCTCACTTTTATAATCAATAAATAAACAGATATGATTGACATTTCTTCTTATAGAACCTACTTCTGACCCTAACAGATTACATTAAAATCTCCTCACTGCCATTTCAAAACACATCAAAGTAAAGAATTACACGGCTAAATGATTTCAGGAACCAGCAGACGATAAATGTTTAATCTCGTGTTTGATGATGACTGAAATATGAATATTTATAGAACCTACTTCTGACCCTAACAGATTACATTAAAATCTCCTCACTGGCATTTTAAAACACATCAGAGTAAAGAATTACACGGCTACATGATTTCAAGAACCAGCAGATGATAAATGTTTAATCTCGTGTTCGATGATGACTGAAATAGGAAAGTTTAAGAAAATTATTAAATTGTGTAGACGATGGATTATACTTTAACATGGAGATGTTTTCCTTACACCATTAATTATATTTCTAATAAAACATAAAAAGAAATTCTTCTTGGAAGCTATCTGCAGAAATGAGTAAGACAATAAACACAAATGAAACCATGAAGGTAACATACTTGGTCCCTAAATATCGCTTCATGCTGGAGTATTGTTTGTTTCAGAAGTTCCTTGTTGTATCCGAAAAGATGACAAGCTGATGACAATGGCAAGGAACCAAGTCGGTAACAGTCATTCTCGCATTCACTGTTACCATTAGATGAGGTACATGTGCTGCCTTCGGCACCAAAAACAAGATCCCTCAGGGAATGATATCCTGGGAAATAGCCATTGCATTGCCTGTTTGCACTCATGCCCAATAATGCCATAGATGATAATGCAAAGGTTTCAATTAAACAAGATATAATAATGTATTGTCATTTCAAAGGGAATGAAAACCTGCAATAAAAAAATGATTATTTGATAAATAATTATTTAAAAGAATTATTTGATAAATAATTTTAAAACAACAAAATACAATTTAAGCCGAAAAAGAAGGGACACCTGCTTTACTTTGGCTTTCATAGGGTTTTATTTACTGAGAATACAAGATTGTAGGTTAATAAGTAACATGATTGCTCCAAGTATGCACCCAAAAATAGAATAACTAGATTCAATTGGACTGTTTCGTAAACTGATCATACGACCTACATGGGAATTTCACTCTACAGCTAGACTAACTGGAAGAAAAAAATTGCAAACACGGAATAATTTTAGATCACGACATTTCCATATGACGTCATAGCATAAAGTCCTCCAAGAGAAATGTGAGTCCATCTGCACAACAAGAAAATAAAAAGCAAGAAAAAGAACTGCAACATGCTAAATTCAATCATCCATGTTCTACACTATTGTGCAATTTAATATCAAAAGTTCAGCACTTGCAAGGAACCTACATTGCACATATTTAATCTAACATAATATGCATTTTGCATAAAGCTACAGATGACAGATTACTAGACGTCATCACCGATAAAAGTCAACATCATCAAGCAGTATATATCTCAGACAATAATTTTTCTCCCGAACAATCCTCTCCACCACCCCAAAAATGAAAATATATAGGCTACAAGACAAACAGATGACAAGAAGACAAGAGTCTATAACCGCCTTCACATAGAGAAACGATCAACACATGTAATGCTATGCAGGAGAGCCAAAAATTTAATTCCATTCATCATTGCCTTCAAAAGGAAACATTTAATTTTTTTAACAAAGAATTGATTTCGGTTAAACTAAAATTGGAGCATTTTCTATATGGATAACGGAAAGGAATACCAAACTATCTAGCAGAAGCATTGCAAATTGAAATTGATAAACACAAACCCCTGAAGCAAATAACCAAGACTATGATCACAATTGGCTTTCTCAAAAAGGGGATTTGTACTTTAGCCATGATAGATATCAAACGTTTTTCACTTCAATAAAAGACAATCTACAAAAGGGTGTAAATATTTCCCAACCAGAAATTAAGAAACATCAAAACTAACACTGACAAGTATAATTGAAACACGAAAGAAGAGCAGTGTACAATGAAGCTATTAATGATAAGCACAGGGCACAGCATAAACTGAAGGAAAAGCAGAGAAACGCTAAGGTTGATCAAAAGATTTTTCTGAATAAGATAGTGTTAAGCCAAATGTTATGGTATCAAGTCAATCAGAAAATTCTCTGCCAGACAAATCTCACAAGCAAGTCATCTTTTGCAATCAGAATCAGATGCTCAAGACAAGGGTATCAAATCCATCCGTCAGATAATCAAGCCAAGGAAACAAAAAATAAAATAAAATAAAGAAGTATTTATTCTCAAAACAGAAAGAAGGTCCATCAAAATCATTTGATGAACCCAAAAAAGTAAAGGAAAAATACTCAAGAGTATCTCATTCATAAAACCACAAAGAGTACACAAGTGAAGCCAATTACATCAATCACTGAAATATACAGCTCATTACGAAAAGAATCAACAAAACAAGTCAAAATCAACAACCCCACTTGGAAGAAGAAGATGAAGAAGCCAGTAAAAAGTAGTACACACAAGAAAAATTAAAAACCAAAAAACAAAATTGAATTAAGGAAATGTTGTGGAGAAGCATGACATCATTGAACAGAAACAAAAAAATGAAGTCACACACTCACCAGATGAGTAATTGTTTGCAGAAGGAGAAGGAGAAGAAAGGCATTGATGAATTAATGTTGAAGAGAAGAGAGAGACAGAGAGAGAGAGACCCAGAATAGCTCGGGAATCAAAAAGAGATCTTTTGCTTTGTGAGATGCCTTAGAAAAGCAGAAAAGAATGGGGATTTGGATCCGCAGTGCTGGGCCATTCTCTCAATGAAGATTTTGCTTTCCCTCACTCAGAGAGAGAGAAAAAAACAAAGAGGAAAGACCCCTCAAAATGAAAACCCCACAAAACAACAACACGAAATTTACATTACATCAAAATGGATATTAAAGTTGTCAACATAACTTCTCTTTCTTTCTTTCTCTCCGTCTTTTTCTCATTTATGTTTTTGGGTTTTACAAGTTGTTGTTTAGTTTAATAGGTCCCTGTATGAAATTTTCTATATAGTTAATCAATGATAAATTATTAACCAAATGTTCTTTTTTAGATTATATGTATTTTTTATTAGAAATAATGATTTTTGAGTATGGATAATAAATTTTTTCCACCAATTATTTAACGTAGTTAAATATTTAAGATTTAAATCAATTATATATTCAAAAATTAAATATGACATTTCTTAATTAGAATAATCTCGTATAAATTGATAATGTATTTGGTGATACCAAATGTTGTTTTATGCAGGTGATTTGGGACTCTCCTTTTTTAACAAGATTGTGGGATCCATCTTTTTTAGCTATCTAGTCACAATATTTGAAAATATTTTATTCCTTAATTAGTTAACTAATAATGTGTTTGGATATTTTTTAAAATTAATTCGGACTTCAAAATGCTGATAAAAATATTTAGTTCTAAAATCATGGTAGAAAATAAAAAAGTTAAAGTAAGTATTTGTTGTTTTAACTTTTAACTTCAATTTGATTTTGGAATTAATTTTAGTATAATTGAAAGTTATCTTATACACCTAGTTAACGTCAATGAAGATTAGTTAATGAGACCAATAGATCTAGATATCACCTTATTATACAACTCTAAAAATTATTATTATTATAAAAGTTAACAGTTTATTACATATGATAGTTTATTATTAAATACTTTTATATTGTATTTATTATTCATTCAAGTTTTTTAAATAAAAATGAGAAAATTATTAAAAAAATGACTACAATTAAATTTAACCATATTTAAAGGAATTTCTTTTATTACAAAATTTAAAGGAACTAAAAAAACATGTTTTGTTTAATAAAAAATACATGTCTTATTTTTTATTTGTAAAAATTTTAACATGATATCAAGAGATTCAC
>PYAF01001313.1:145033-170906 GCA_007407185.1 Glycine tomentella | reverse complement strand
ATTCATTCAAGTTTTTTAAATAAAAATGAGAAAATTATTAAAAAAATGACTACAATTAAATTTAACCATATTTAAAGGAATTTCTTTTATTACAAAATTTAAAGGAACTAAAAAAACATGTTTTGTTTAATAAAAAATACATGTCTTATTTTTTATTTGTAAAAATTTTAACATGATATCAAGAGATTCACAATACACATATCTTATTAAATCAATTGAACTAGATCTTATTAATAAATATGTATGTCTTAACACAAGTTATATATTTTTAAAATATTATTTGTTCTTAAATACTGTAATCAATAACCATAGTGTATGTTCATAGAACCTTCTTTATAAATAATTATTTTCCTTAAATTTTGTGATATAATTGTTTCTTTAAAACAAGTTAAGTTCAATTTAAATATACACTTGAGTACATTATACGTACCGCTACAATCTCTTCGACTTCTATTACCGAACATGTTTTGATTCAAAATAAGTACTAAAAGAATAAGCATTGGTCCTCAATATCAAAAAATAAAATAAAAATAAGCATTGGCGTTATTTTAACTTTATTTATAAACCCCTAGTTATTGCAACAAGGAATCAGAAACGATCTTTCTAAAACTACCTTGGTCTTTCCAATTCAATTTTTTAATTGGGTTTGGATTGTTACATTCTCTTTGGTATCTTGTTATTTTTATTAGTTCCCAATTGCAGGAGTCAGCAGTGGGGTCCCCAATCCTAATTTTGAAGTAACAAGTATGCAAACTATGTGAGCTTTTAACTAGGTAATATAAATATATGGTCCTATAGCATCACAATTATTACAAGCATATTGTTTGTCCCTCACGGCATCGAATCAACTAAACTATTGGGAAGCAGTCTAATTTAATTGAATGGAAGGTGGCCCATTATAATCAAACCCTCAATTAGTTTATTCAAGCTAATATGATCACTATTGGGGAGTTAATTCAGTCCTATCATTCCTCGGATATGGTTGTTGGATTTTATATTAGGTCGCTTGAGTTTGAAACACACAATCATTTTGATTGTCAGAAAAACCAACTAGTTTGAAATCTTTAGGATTTATATTCAACGATTTCAAATTTTCTATTCGCGTAAGGGGCCCTTAGAGAACTATAAATGTGTTATTTATCAATTATTTAAGTTTGTTTTGTTTAGTTAACATTTCATTAAAATAATATGTTTTACTAATAATACGAATTTAAAATTAAAGGCTTAAATTTAATTTTAATTTTTTTATTTTATGAAATATGTAATTTTAGTCCCCTTATTTTTAAATTGGGACATTTACTCCCTCAATTTTAAAAGAAATAATAATTTTAATCTCATCATCCAAATTAAGTCATTGACGATTAATTATTAGCACTGACTCCCGTTTTTGGAAAGAAAATTACTCATCAATCTTCTCCACCTATGTCTTGAATCTATCTGACAATTAATATGTCTCGAGATTTGTCGCACTTCTTACTAGAGTTCATTTAACTAAGAGAACTAGACCTCTCAAAAAACAACTTCACCACTACTAGGGGTGGCCCCTTCTCATCAACCACGTCATGTACCTCCTCGACAAAGGGAACCTCATGGTCGAGTACCCTGGTACCATTCTCAATAAAATCCTCTCTTATGTTGGATGCCACATGGATGTCATCACCACCAATCCCAACGTTTGGGATTTCGATCCATTTTCGTTGAGCATTGACGAGGATAAGCTTCGAGGTTGTGGAACTACTAATTGTTTGGGACATGTGGCTTGTCACAGAACTCATGCGGAAACTTGGGGAAATCAAGCTTAATTTGAAATCAACTATTGTTGATGTTTTTATAGCCAATGAAAAACAACCAATGAAGAGAATTTTGCAATTACTGGAGTTATTTTGGATGCACTTATTGTTAAGAGTACTATTAACTCACTGGAAATAAGCTTTCTCTCTCTCTCTCTCTCTATATATATATAGAGAGAGAGAGAGAGAGCACTTACCTATTGTAATTGTATCTTTTATCATTGTTCATTCAAAAAGTGTTTTCTATGGAACTCTTCTTCTATTCTTTGAGTTGTATGATGAATGACCACACCAATAGTGAACCATCAGAACTTGTCGCACCGGAATCACTAAGAAGGAAATTGTTCACCACATCCGACGCATTAGAGAAACTCAAAAGCAACAAGGAAATAAAAGGGAAAAATGAAAAAAGTGGTTTGAAAATGAAAACCCTATATATTATAGATGGGGGAAAAACATGTGACCTCGATTAGTGAGGGGATGCAATGATTGTGACAGTGCGAGTGGATTCACCTACCCCTCTTCGTCTTTGCAGTCGCAGAAGCAAGGGAAACTCACAAGTCATTGTGCTACACGTGACATCTCAGGGAAATGGCATTTAATGTAGCTTGTCATGAAAGCTTTAAAAGTGAAACGTTCCATCGCTTCAATAATTATATATATGTTGATCGAGTAGGTCAATTCATGCTACAATATCAAACACAATTACCCTACAATTTGTCAACTACCAACACATACAATTAGTCTTTGTAGGTTTTGCCTTCAAGATTAAGGGGTTGTGTACCCTCCGATCTTCTAAATCCCAGGACATATAATTTAGTCTTTTAGGCTTTGCCTTCAAGACTGAGGGGTTGTGTACCCTCTAGCTGACCCTACATCGAACTCTTTGAACATTGTTAATCTCTTCGAAACTATGCACTCAAGACTTAGGGGATGTGTATCCTTCAGTCAATCATATACCAAACTCTTCGACTTGTTAGTCTCTTAAAGGTACAAACTCAAGACTTAGGGGTTGTGTACCCTCTAATCAGTCCTATAT
Organism: Glycine tomentella; assembly: GCA_007407185.1. Classification (NCBI taxonomy): domain Eukaryota; kingdom Viridiplantae; phylum Streptophyta; class Magnoliopsida; order Fabales; family Fabaceae; genus Glycine; species Glycine tomentella. The sequence continues at coordinate 168,077 of PYAF01001313.1, read as the reverse complement.
CGAGCATTATTCATATAGCACCTTGCTCAAATGTTGACAGAGTGATTCCATGGCCACATTAGAATATATTCGCCCTTAATAAATTCATATTTGATTGTATTTTGATATGAGTTTCATGTCATATTAATCCATTTTCTCACGATTTGGTATAAGTTTGTGAAAGACATATGTTTAAGAGGCTTTATGAAAAAAACTAAAAATCTTGGATTTTTGGAGCCAATCAAAATTACACAATTATACAAAATTACCACGACTTTGGTCTGATTGGCTCCAAAAATCCAAGAATTTTAGCTATTTTCCACATAAAGTCTCTGTGTCTTTCACAATCATATCTCAAATCGTGAGTTTTGTCAAATAAAATATACCAAAATGCATGAATATGACATGAAAACTTACATCAAAATACAGTAAAATATGGGTTTATCAACCTCCCCACACTTGAGTATTGTTTACCCTCAAGCAATTATTCTGATTTATAAATTCAACATAATTCTCTCTATTAAAAAAACTTGTAACAAAACCTCAATTAAAAATAAAAACAAAAAAATAACAACAAGCAACAAGGATGCAACATAAATTTCCAAGGAATCCATTAGGCTTTAAATTACATGTGCATATAATTCCCAAAAAGTTTTATTTCACATAACTCTTCATCTCTCAGTGTTTCTTGGTAATCAAGTATACACTCAAATCACAATTCAATGGACATGTTCACAAAACTATTCATCAATCAACTAAACTCAAACAAACTTTCAACAATCCTAAAAATGAGGCAATTCAAATTGTAATGGGGTTAAACTCATAGTATAAGGTAGATACTAAAGGAAATAGGCAACAAAAGACTCCAACACAATCAATAATTAGCAACTTAAAATCTAGGGGAATCAATACCTTTTTTTCTATTTTTTTTCAAAGGTGTTTGATCCTTCTTTCTTTATCATAGAAGAAGAAATTGAGGTTTATTTGCCTTTCTCATTTGTACAACTTGTATCATCACTATTCATTCCCTTGTCCTTTAAGTCACCAACATAAAATTTATAGCAGGAAATACAAAATAGGGTGACCAAGAATATTCAATAAAGTTCAAATTGGGTAACTAGGGGAAGATGTATCAATATTTTGGTTTCAAAAAATGCCTACATAAAACTTAGCATTTCATAAAAGTCATAAGTCATCCAAGGATATGCATTTCATGTCAGAAAATAGAATGATTTCATTGAACAAATTAATTTCTACACACTAAAAGAATTACTAGACTAAAACTCACATATCTTTAGCAAAGCTCAAAGAAAAATACACATATGTTATGCTAAGGTTCCTCCCTCAAGAAAAATCCATTTTACCAAGCTACAAGTTAAAGAAAATAAATAAACTTAGAAAATAAGGAAAATGACACCAGAAACTTGATGCGTAAAATATGTACTCGCACAAGGGTAAGTGAACCCTATACAATAGTATCATGGACTCGAAAGTCCAAATATTGTACCTTAGAGACCAGTTGTGTTCCTAAATAATCTAAAGCCCATAAATTCAATAATTTGGGAGTTTTTATCTTGTGTTTGAAGGATTCGATTTCAATTACTTTATAGCAAATAAAACTCTAGAACGATAAAAGATAATGCAAAGAAATTATCATATAAGAAGGCCTAGGGTTATAAATAATTCTTGCAATTGAATTCCTCAATTCTACATTAATTGAATTTTCAATGTTTATCGATTATTGACTTCTCTTAAGGTTGTTAAAAGGTATTGGTCAAACACTTCCAATAGTCTTTCTCTTAATTTAGTTCTAATTTGGTAATTACGAGAAAGCATAAGTGCATTATAATGATAATTAGAAATCCCTAAAATGTGTTTGGTCAATTGTCATTCTAAAGGATTCAGTTGTTCTATAATTCCATTATTCATATGAAGCTTATCACAAATGCACAAATGACTAAAATATAGATTGATAAAATCTATTGATAAATTAGGCACAATAGAATAACATAATTGACTGAGTAAAGACAATTTCATTTGTAGATTACATCACAACCCTAGAAAGAGGGGTTTAGCTAGCCATAGCAGAAACAAGAAAAACAATAACCTCAAATACATGAAAAAGATGAGGGAATAAGAAAAATTACAATAAAAAGTCCCTACAATCGTCTCACGTTCTTCCTAATCCAAAAGAGCTCTCGAACTATACCTAGGTTACTCTTAGAGTCAAATTTCGTGCACAAAGCAAAATATACCCTTTTTCCTTCTTTTTCTTACTATTTATAATTAAAACGCAAAACTTCTAACGTGGAAAGGAGCATGGTCATTCTCAGAAAATAGTGATGTTGATGGCCCTTTTATGAAATCTGGAGAACGACCATCCTAAGGGTGTTTTGGATGAGCATGACTGTTTTTGAAAAATTTGATGTTGTTTTCCAATTCTTGAAAATTAGAGCATGGGTGTTTTCCAATCCTGAGGGTGTTTGTTTTCCCAAAGATCATGTTCGTGCTCCTCATCATAGTTCTCTCTCTTTTTTTTTTTTACCCTTTTTAAGCTTTTTTTTTTGGCAGAATTTCCACATTTTCCCATCGTTGTCATGACTTAATCAAACTTAAAGAATTCCATTAGTTTAGCCAACAAATTAAGTACAAAACATGCAAAAACAAGGGGAAAACTCATCAAATATCACACAAATACCAATTTATCAACTCCCCTTATAACACTTAACTAAATCCTAATCATATCTTAAGTGAATCTCAATCATATCTCAACTGAATCTTAATCAAATCTAAAATAAATGGATTAAGTTATGGTTAACAAACTAGTTGAAAAGCTAGTTAATAGCTGAAAGCTAAAAAATTAACTTATTAAATTAGAAGTGTTCGATAAAACTATATGTTGAATTAACCGAAAATATAAAATGACAAAAATGAACATATTTATATGACAATTTAATATAAATTTTATTTTATGGATAAAGATATATTTTGAGGTATATGATTTTATTTTTAATTAATTTTAAACTCTTATAATTTTTTATTTATAAATAAATTATTTTCATTACATTTTTACTTTCAATTATTACATTCTTCATATTATATATTTTAGTATTAATCTTATGTTATATATATTAAAATATTATTAATCAAATTTAAAATAAAGTAAAAAATTCATTTGAGTAGACATTATATTTTTATTATGTTAATTATTGTAATAAATAAAATAAATTATATAATATACAAATATTCAAAAATAATACAGTAAAAAATTAAATTAAATAAATTAACATTTATCATTGTCAACTTGATGAATTATAATGTTGGAATAATAAATTAAATATTATAAATAGTACAATGATTAAATAAAATAGTGTGATATAAAAATCGTGTAGGAGGATTGAGTAAAATAAATAAATAATAAATTTATTTTATTTAGAAAGGGTAATAAAAAAATTATAAATATTTTAAAGCTAGATGTTAGAAACTAACTAATAAAGTTTTAAAAATATTAAAAGTTATTAAAAAACTTAATCAAACAAAATTTTTAATTAATAAAAAGTAAAAACTAATTAAAATGATTTGTGAAAAGATAACCTTAAGTTATGATGAGATGATGAGATCATGACCTAATAAGGCCTATATAAGACACGCTATACTCAGTGATGAAGTAAATTTTTTACTTGATAACTTAGGTAGGCAACCTCTAACTTAATTGAGGAAACCCTATTCCAAAATAAATATAACTAGCAAAAAATTTCTTTCGACCATCTCAAACTAGCTTCTTTTTATTTTTATCTATACTTGATATTCTTAATCTACATTCTATTATCTTTATCTCTAAATTGAATTTCAATAAATTTTTTAAAGTAATTATTAATAATTAAAAATAACTTTATATCATTGTATATTATAAATTTAAAATATAATTAATATGTTTAAAAATATATGTTAATTATAAATTTTAATTATAATATAATTTACAAATTAAAAATATTTGATTATATAAAAAAAATTATTTATCCCGTAAAAGACATGATTTAAAATACTAGTTTATGAATATATTCATTCTACTAATATAAAAATGGCTAGGCAAGAATTGTTATGCGAGCAGTGTCTAGGCAACAATTAATAATGACTTGCTTGCCACTACTTAAGGGTCTTATGGTGTCACTGAAAGCACCTTTTGGAACTCTAATCCCAGTGTTTGTTCTCGAAAACCCTGGAAGACACTATTTTAAAATGATAATCCTACAAATTGGGCTCCAAAATGGCTCAACAAGTTATGGTGTCCACTTGGTGCCAGATAAAGTGACACCCAATCTTCTTTAGTAGCCTTACAATGGCCAACATAATCAAGGATGATAAATTACCCTGTTCTATATCAATTATTGGGTAAATCTTTCTGCACCTTCATTATTACTTTCTATAATTACTTCTTTCACTTCTCATTATATTTCAAAAAGACCATTTTAGAATACAAATTATATCCTCGAATAGACTTTTCGAAACATAATAAAAGTGCAAAAAAAAATAACAATAGTAGAAGTGCAAAAAGCAAGAGCCCAATTGTCAAATGCACAATACTGATCCAATACTAAATTCAGGTCCAATAACACTTACTATTTTCTTTCTTTTGAAAATCAAATGAAATGCCACACTTACATGCCATTGCACATCTTTCTTTTTTATTACTATATACAAAATATTTACTAACTTTATTAATAATTAATCTCTATTAAAAAATTTAATTAGTCATTTTTTATGAGATCTCTCCTTCAAATCATGTATTTTTATAGTTGCAAGGTTCGTACCCAAAATTTTGTTTAAAAAGATTGAATCAATATTACTTAAATAAATGACTTGTTATTCATTACATGTGTTTGAAGATTAGGATTGTTTTACCTACTTGTGACTTGTGAGAACACAAAAATGAATCAGTCTATAGAAAGGGCAATAAGCCAATGAACCCGTATGTTATTGAGATATCCACAACTTTATTGGACAACTTCTTACTCCTCATACTACTAAGAGCTAGACGGGGTGGTGGTAATAATGCATGTCAGTACTGGGTGAATAATCTAAATGCATGTCATCATGCAAAGCATATGAGAATGAACCCCACCCCCCCAACCCCATTAACTTGATCTGTTTTGTTACAGAAAATATTTTAAAACATTTTCCTAGCCATAGGGTATATAACTATATCACTACTACAACAGCCACCTTCTACGACGGTTATTTACGGCCTTCTACGACGGTTGTAGAACCGTCATAGTATCTCGTGTCGTTGAAAATCATGGTTTTTACGACGGTTATTCAACCGTCTTTGTTTATGAGGTTTTTAAGACGGTTTTCCGAAACACCCGTCGTCGAATTCATTTCAAAAATGTAAAAAAAAAAAACAGCATTCAAAGACAGTTCTGCCCAGAACTGTCTTTGAATGTTATATACGAAGACGATTTTCCCAAAAACCGTCTTAGAAAGGTGGATACGAAGACGGTTTTTGTATAACCGTCTTTGAATGTGTATATACGAAGACGGTTTTATGTACAACCGTCTTTGAAGAGGTACAACAAAGACGGTTTTCTATACAACCGTCTTTGTTTATTATACATACGAAGACGGTTACCTGTACAATCGTCTTTGAAGGGGTACAACAAAAACGGTTTTCTATACAACCGTCTTTGTTTACTATACATACTAAGACGGTTTTCTTTACAACCGTCTTTGAAGAGGTACTTACGAAGACGGTTTTTTATAAAACCGTCTTTGAATATTTACAAACGAAGACGGTTTTTTGGACAACCGTCTTTGCTGTGTTTAAATTAAAAACCCATTTTATTTAATTTTATCTAATTTGTTACGTAAAAATTACATTTTTTTACACACTTAAAACACAAATTTCATACAGTTAAAAATCATTCATAAAATGTATGTTCAAGTGTGAAAATACATTATTTTAAAATATACATGCATGACATAAAATGTCGATAACAAGTATGGAAACCATCATAATGAATTGATGTTTCCTATAAAAAAAATGAGGACATGAACCTCTTGTCTTAAATATGCAGTAAAATCTACAACCAATAGGGTTTCTTTTGTTCATAATGAAAACCGTGTGGTTTCTTGAGAGTTTCCTTCATCCAACAGTGTTGATAAAATTGCCGTGCTTCAGAAACGCTCATCTACACCCAGATAAAAAATTAAAAAGTCAAAAACTATCTTAGTGAGCATTTGGAAGAAAGAACAAAAAGAAATATTCAAACACTATACTCAATATTCCATGGTTTTTAGTTACCTAGCCTTATTCTATGTCGAACTTTCTGTCCTGGGTAGAACTCCAATTGCTGTTGAACAAGTAAAAGGAACATGTAGGCTTCACAAAATGTATCATGGGTCTTGCTCTTGAAAATCCATTTACCCAATTTACCTTGCACACACCAAATTTGATAGATAGATTAAGCAATTCATTTCAACTTAAACATGTTTTAGTGGGCAATGGTTTGTAAGTTGAATAAACACGAAAAAACTACTAATCATGTTTTTGTAGCATTACCCGTGAGGTTACCATGGACCAGATTCTAGAAAGGCGTTCAGGTAATTAAAACTTTCAAGTGAAAAATGCAGGCTCGAAAAAGAATAATGAACATATTGGAGAAGAATATAAGTGAAAGAAAAAGTGGAATTGCAACTCACCATGTAGATTTTCTTCAACAACTTTTAGATAATAAACTAAACGAGGATGGAGTCGCAGTCCATAGCAACAGGATTTGATTGACCTAATGAAGTGTACTTTAGTTATAAAACATATTCCAGTCTGTACTATTCTACTGATAAATTGGAAATTGAATTTTAGAAGATAAAATACCACATCAATATTTCTGATCCGTTCATTAAATAGTAAACAAAGCCTTTCATTAGATCATATGCTTTAAAACAAATGGAAACCATGCTATGGAAAAAATAAATGTTATGCAAAGCTGAAAAAAAATGGTACAAACCATCAGTATTGGGAACATGTCTAAGAGCTTCATTCACCATTTGTTGCACCGATTTCCCTTCTGTAAACAATTAAGGAACATATCAGCATCCAGTAAAGTTCACATGATGAATGTCTAGGTTGACAAACTGGCCTACTCGTGCAAGAACAGTTTGAGTTTGAACCATAGTCAATGCACAAGCCTATTTTACCAGATGTTGGAATTCAATTTATTTTTAGAGGAACGCATTGCAAGGATCAAAATTTTGACCACTGAATCACAGAGGCTATAATATCATGTAAAGGACCAAACCTCCTATAGCTTAATCTGTTACGTGAAGACTCGTGAATGGTTTTATTATGTTAGTTAATAATGGACAAGTGCAGCAACAAGAGATGCAATGGCTAGAATTCAGTTATACTCGAGCATTTAATAAAATGGCATGTGACAAGCTGGGAAAAGGGGGATAAAAGACATGGCATGGAAAAAAATAGAACACAAGCAACACAATTTTTAACTTGTTCAGATTGTATCTAAATCATGTGAGATTGGGGCTGAGATTTTGTGGTGGGTATGATTGATATAGGCTGAGACTTTGTTAGATTATTTGTCGATTGTTGAATGAGGAAACTAGTTCTTTGAAACTAAATGAAAAGAATGAAATGAACTCTAGTTCATGATAGTGAGAATGACATGCTGCAGATGTTACCTCCTTATTTGTACACCAGTCGGCAATGAGGAAAACATACACACAAAACATACATGAATCCCAGATGTTAACTATTTAAAGTACAGGTTCATATTTTTTCCAACCATCATAAACAAGGTTGTTAGAAATAAAAAATATAAACAGTCCCACTGTTAGTAAGTTCATGTATTTTCAAAAACTACATATTCTAAGCAATGCATCCCTTCTATATTTCTACTCTATGCCTTAGAATTCAAACCTCATATGTACTTCACTAATGACCATGTAATTGAGCCCCCAAACTCAATTACTAGCCTATTATCAATATCCTTCCTCCATCAGTTCAGTCAACTAATTCTTACATGTTCCACCAGAAATGTTCAATTATGCAAAGTGGATAGACAAAAGATGAATTTTTTTAGTTGCAAGTCTAAATGAAATACCTCAAGGAAAAGAAAGATCGTTGACTTTCTTTGATTAAAGAGTGTGAAAAGCATTGAATTTTATTCACCCTAAAGTTCACAGCAATGGAAAAACATGTCCACAGCAGGTGCAGCTTGAATGGCTGAATCAAAAACATCATACAATTGTTACTCACTTTCCCCATAATAATGAGCACCCTTAATATTCAAGAAGTGTATAATAAATTACGATTATGATGACAAACAAAAAGGAATATTTAAAGAATGTTTTAATAAATGACAATAAAGGCAAAGAAAATAAATAAGATCCAAACCAGAAACAATTGTCTCGACAAGTAACACAAAACTTGAAATACAAATGAAATAAGGTATAGAGGCTAGAGCCATAGCTTATAGCTTTTTCAATGCTTGAAAAATGTTGCATCCTGCTTGAAAGGATTTACTGCATATGGATTACTGAAGCCATTGCTGTTCACTGAAATTCTTGACACAATTAAGTCTTTGCCAATGATGAATAATTAACCAAGGACAGCAATATGGAAAGTAACTATAGAAACCAACCTCTACAACATCCACAACAACCAACACAAATACAAGGTGGACAATGATCTCCTTGCAGCAACATGCACAACAATTGAAGAGGCAGGTAACAATATTAGTGAAAAAATGTTTTACCCTTTGACTAATGGGTTTTTTGTATCAAAAATATAGTATAAGCTAGGTTCTTCTTTTGTCAACTTACTTATAGCATATGGCAATTGATGCCTATGGCAATTGTCTTCATATATGAAAATGGCCTAAAATAATATATTATAACAGAAATCCAAGAAATTGATTTAAGAAACAGAATCACCTGTGACCAACAAGAATGATTGCTGGAGGAGAGTCGCTATATAATTCCTTTATAACAGCCAATACATCATTGCACATAGTCTGCACAAGAAGATTATCACCTTTAAAAGCACACGAGCAGTATATTAAGTTTAGTTCATTTACTACTTTTTACCTCAACAGATAAGTCAAGATCATTTTCTGTCAATGATTTCCCATGAACTCTGAAGCGCATTGCAACAACCCTAACTTTCTCCTTAATTTTACTTGCTGAGACAGCAAAAGAAAGCCTGTAATGAAAATGAAATAAAATGTGAAGGCTTTCATCAGGTTGCAAAGTGAAATAATTATTGAAAACAAAATGCAGAGTAACATGGGGTATCACTTCTGGTCTTCACTAGAAATAGATAGATTTTATCTCTTCTCCCAGCTTGAAGTCACACAGAACTGGAAGACAAGAGTGATACTTTCTCTCTCTCAGGTATTTGATAGACTTGGTTTTCTGCATTCCAAGTTATAACCTACCCTCTATTGTTTGTTTTCCTCTTATTGTTACTGTACACTGTTCACTGTTCACTGTTCTAGCTAACTATCAATACAGTCGTCAACTTATTGAGTGTATTCAAAACAACTGTTGCTATTTGGGCATTGGATCAAGTTTCTAACATTAGTTCGTCTCGGGTGTCTAGAAATCCTAGCAAATGTAGCAAGTCTTAACAGTTACAGCCCTAACAATAACCAATGTTGCACACCATAGGACTATTTATAATATTAGAATCAGTCATCAAATCATGCGGTGAGCTTTGTCCACTATTTTATTTGTTCACAACTTATTTTAATGACTTAACAACCTGTAACTTGATGGATTACAAAATCCTTTCTCCAATCCCTAATACCAAATCTTTTGTCCATTTAACATTACAAAGAGATAAACAACAGAATCAAGCAGAAATTGGGAGGTGACAACAATAACTAACCGTCTCGGGCAAATTATATATGAGCACAGATCTCAAGTAGAACTTAGTGTCTACAAGTAGAGTTCCTTCTCCTTGAGATTTATTATATTTCACCACATTTCAATTTGAAATTAAGTCAACAACTTCCTTTTGGTCAAAATAAGAAATGACTCAATCAAAGAGGTCAACAGCCATCCAAGCCCAATACATTATGTTATATTGACTTACAAGATGGCAGAACATTAGTATAGATGTCTACCAAAAAGAGAGAGATTTCATTTCTGAAGACAAAAATGCCAGATTAAATGATATATTTACATGAAGGTATGCGAAGAACCAAAATTAAATGAAAAATCAATTAAATTGAATTTCATTTAGTAGGATAAGATGATTTATTTCAAATAAATTTTCATACACAAAATATGAAATGATATACTACATAATTAGATATACACATGAATTTATGCAGCTTAAACTAGAGAACATTGGTATAGATAGAGACATGATTTTCTATATAATACGTATTATATGTGGCTATGGTCTACTGCTTTATTAAGTTGGAGATATACTCACTCCATCATAGGCTGCTGCTCTAGGTAAGGTTGCTAGGTTTGCTGTTCCTTCTGCATACACACTAGCATCAATCAAAACAAGCTTTTCCACCTCAAAAAATGAACTGCATTTACATGACCATTTTTTTAAATAAAAAAATCTTCACAAGATAGGTTAAATATTCACAAATTAAATTATCGGATAGCACGTACAGCTTGTGGATAATTAACTGCAAAGTCATTGGCAACTGCAGAGCCTAGGCTTGGACCAACCAATAATATTGCCTTTTTATGTGGGACTTCCAAAACAGGTAGATAAATCCAATTGAGTCCTCAACACATAATCAAACAATAGGCGGATGAACAAGTCAAAGCCTATCTCTACAAATGATTTCTTACCCCAATTCATAAAGTTCGAAAAAACAAGGATAACAATAGTTTTTCTGGTGGATATGCGAGGAAAAACAAAAAAATGCATCATTAAAATGAAGAAGGAAAGGAATGACCATAGCATAGGAGAAGTAATAAATCATACCTACATCACAACAGGAATTTGACAAGCAGGAAGTATACTGTTAGTGTGTTTGCTCATATCATGATGAATGCTTCATCCAAAATAGGAATTTTGTCTTACTTCAACTACCTGAAAGTCAGCACATTTTCCTCACACAATACAACACATATATATTTTGGGGGGGGGGGGGGGAAGGGTTAAGGAGAAGGGGGTTTGTGTACCAGAACCACACAAAAAATGATAGTAACCAATAATTTCCTCCAAAATATGAACCATTGATTCAACCAACACCATTCACAATTTAGCCAGCATGTTGTACGTGTTTTACTAGCCATGTTAACTATACAAAAAGTGACATTATCTAGGTTAGAGTTCCTCCAAAAACAGTTACAAACACCAAAAAGTACCAATGTTTCATCCCATGACAACATGTTAAGTTAACCACAACGGTTAACATGTCTACCCAAATCTATTTTTATAGTCCAGCAAAAATGCAGCCCATTTTTTCCTAATACTAATTATTTCCTCCATGTCCAATGGTGTGCCATCACTAAAGTACTGCAAAAAAAAAAATTAATAGAAATCCGCTTAATGAACTACATTATTAAAGTACATACAGTTGTTATTATAAACAAATTGGAAGGATGAGCCTAAGTTAATGTACCTTGTTCCAGTCATTTTGCAAACCACCTCCTATTATGTTCCACATCCAATGCATCACGTAATATCCACATTCATACCCTCCTGTTTGCACATGGCTCTAATTTGACGAATACATAGACAGTCATGTCACATTTACAGGAGACAATCAATGAAAGCAATGATGATAAACAGTGCAGCAAATTACTAACCTTCATTTCAATCCAGACTGGTGATGCTGCAATACCTTTGCCATGAACACCGGTACTCAATGTCTTCAGTGCACTATTTCATTGGAAAAACAGGACACATGTAAGTGGGCTTATAAATTACCTTCTTATTGGTTAACCAATCTGGTTATAGAACTATACAAACCATCAGTATTGGTAGCACTTACTTGTTTAATACGGCTTTGATGTGAATGTCTGGTTTCTTACGCAAGGAACAAAACCATGTAATTGTGTTACTCGCAATACATATCACAAACAGTTGCCAATGGTCCCTGCATTTAAATTATATCATCTAACAATTGATGAGATGTATTTGATGTTGTTATACGAAATGTATTTAACTTACTGATGCAAATAAGCTCCTAGATACAATTGTCTCTGTGATTCCTTGACCCATGTTTGAATGTATTCTTGAGCTTCAGCACGCCTATCCTTTGCATTGTGTATCATTTGAGGCTCAAAAAAACCATACACCGCATCATAGCCCAACTTTGAACTCCACTCATGAAGAAACCTATCATACGATATTTGCATTAAATACTAAAAAGTTAATCACATGTGTTGTAAGCAATTATGATTCATGACTTTATGAAATTTAGACATTCGATGTTAGTGGACTTACATAATCCACAGCTGTAGTATCGATATGTTCAAATATTTGTCCCCCGAAATAGTTTCTTGAACATCAGAATATGTAATGAAGAACGACATTTCTACGGTGGCAATTCCAAACTTTAACCCATTCCATGACAATTGAATCGGCTTGTGATAAATTTCATACAGGTTCTTGATTAACTCATCCAACGGATCAACAGATGGCTCTAAATCATTCTCCCTGTCAGCTGTTTCTCTTGTTTCTGGCTCAGTCATGTTTGTACCCTATGTTGAAGTTCAAACAAATTGTATTGTAAACAAAATAATAGTAAAAAGGCAAAACTGGTATGCAAGGTAATGCATATATATACCTCAGATGATACTTCTTTCACCAAATGATTAAGCCATGCGACAAATGTCTGAAGGGTATCTCTAACAAAATGGATCTCAGACGTAGGAAATGGCACTTCAGCGTCACCGTCATACACTTCTTGTACACAGACCCTTAACACATCATTTGAATATTCCACATTGTGAATTGTGGAGGTACCATCCACAACTTTTGCCAACGCTACAAGCTTATCTGGCCCACCATATTCAACGTACAATCCCATTAGTTTCACCACATCATTTACATTTTCCTCTGCTGAAGGATTTGCTTCTGCTGCAGCACAACTTCCTTTTGTGCTTACCCGTGCACCCAATTGTTGTAATTGTGTATACACCACAGGTGGTTGTTGTGTTGCCATCTGGGTTAACTCCATCTTTATTTCTGCCTTCATTTTCTCGATCACTACTTTGTTTTCCTCCTCAACTTCCCTCCTCAAATCTTCCTTAATGTTTTTCATCATATCAGCCAGCTGTTCAGGGTTGATTGCCCCATACAAAGCATTTGATGCACGTGATCGGTGTCCAAAGTATTGTCGTATAGTGACACCTGTACCAGCAACTCGTACCTGACCAGGATGCTCTTGTTTGCCAATGGCAGCATTTAAGATCCTAGGGACAAAGCTTCCTTGGGTCATCTGTTCCTCCAAGTCGTCCTGCAACACATTTGAGTGGAAAAAACATTTCATTATTGGATTAACGAAAGCAAGAAAATAGCATTAAACTTTGTACTTCACTCACAATTTTACATGATATTTCTTCAGTGGTCTTTGATGTCATGCGCCCATATTTCTTTGTACGTGCCAATTTCCACTTTACATGCCTTGGAATTGGAGAAGGTGGGTCATCAACATTTGACGAATTCTCAGTATTCATTGCGTCCTGTTGTCTTTTCTTTCTTTTTTCCTCCATCAGTTTTTTTTTCCAGCAAATCATAACCCCCCCGAGACAGTACGTGAGGGCACTCATTCATCTTTTGGATTTCTTGGGCCCTTTTCCTTATGCCCTGTTTAAACAATTAAAAAATTCATTTAACATACTTGAATATTATTTATTTAACTGAATTGTAATTACGTAAAGTAGATGTTGACATCTAACCTACCAATTTGGCGTCTTTCGCATAGCAACAAATTCATTCCAAGTATGTGGATCTAGGCCATATGTAGCAGATGCATCACTTTTTGGTTGACCATGTGCACTACCATACATGTATTTAGTGGTTAGGGAAGACTTGAATTGTCTCCACCTTGTGCTAACCAACGACATTATCTTCTTTTTTGCTTTCTCAGCTTCTTCGATATCAAAATTTGCCTGCATTAGTACACAAAAAAAAACAATTAAAACATGACAAATAAGACCCCACTTGAACTACAATTTCAGCAATAGTTGTGTAGATTTCAATTTTACCAAAATGTCATCCCATATGAGTTCCTTTAAAGATTCAGGTACGTCTTTCCAATTAGAATGCACAATCGGGATTTTATCTCTTGCCACAACCCCTAGATAACTGTGAAATTTTTCCTTGTGACTGCCATATGCCCTTCCAGTAGCAGGATCTACGGTAACTGTTGGCTTTCTTTGTTGTACGCTTCTAAGTGTTAACGTTCTAAGCCTGGTCGATTGTCTACTTTTCCTGGTGGATGTCGATTCTGAGGGCTCTGGTTGTGAAGGTGGAGGGGACGAAGGTGGTGTCGCCATGGATCTGCAAAGACAAAATAATTAAGTCATTAGCATTCGTCAAAGGTTTATGATGAAAAAATTGTAGTATATTAATGAAATTCAGTAGAATTAATTACATAAGGCAGTAAAAATTTACACACATTACGTTGGTGGTAATCAATTATTTCGGAGTGTTCTCCCATAAACCTTCGTCATGATCAGTTCGAATTGCATGATCATCATCAACGTGCCAATCTTCATCAGAATTAGGCATACGGGTGCAAAAACCAGGCATTTCAACTATATCAAGTGTTGCATCATCAACTACATGCTGACTAGTGCCACATGCTCTTCCTTGTAGAACTACTGATAATGTTGGGTCACACGGGTCTTGGATGTAAAACACTTGTTTTGCTTGTTCTTCCATGATGAAAGGCTCGTCCTTGTAACCCACCTTATCAAGTGCTACTAGAGTGAATCCCATACGATCTTGAAATACACCAGTGTTTCCGTTAACCCACTTACACTTGAAAACAGGAACTCTAAATGCAACATAATCAAGGTCCCAGATTTCCTCTATAACTCCAAAGTAAGGCATGGACGCTCGAATAGGGTTGTTATCAGATGCGCGACAAAAGTGTTCCGAATCGGCGTCCACAGAAACCCCACTGTTTTGCACGCAACTTTTATCATCTTGTGACTTGGTATAGAAGGAAAAGTTATTGATATCATACCCCTTCCAAGTTGGTACATTCAAATTTGGCCCAATAGCTAAGAACTTTAATGTTGAAGAAGCATTCTCATCATTTAAGATTGTGGACATAAACCAGGTTACGAAAGTTCTATTATGTTCTTGCAAGACTTTCATGAGATTCCATTTTGGATGACATTCTGTCACATATTGTTTATGAGTTTCAATGTACGACATTACCTCAGCCATGTTATTCAATACATACAAATGTGCTTTTGAAACTTCAGCTCTACTCATAGTGACAACATTGAATCCTCGTGTACCCTTACCTCGAGGTAAGCGTTCATGACGACTTTCTGGAATCCCAACTGGTTTAACTGTGTCCAGATAATAAGAACAGAATTCAATGCTTTCTTCAGCAACATACCTTTCTACAATGGAAGCTTCAGGACTGTTTTGATTTTTAGTATAAGACTTTAAGACCTTCATGTACCTTTCAATGGGATACATCCAACGTAATTACACAGGCCCGCATAACCTGATCTCCCTCACAAGATGCACAATCAAGTGGACCATAATGTCAAAAAAGGATGGAGGGAAGAACATTTCTAATTGACTAAGCACAATAGCTGCCTCATTCTCCAAATCATCTAACTGACTACGGTCAATTGCTTTCTTGCAAATGGCATTAAAGAAAAAACATAACCTTGTAATCGCAAGCCTAACTTTATCAGGCAATATTCCCCGAATTGCTACAGGCAGTAACTGTTGCATTAGGACATGACAATCATGAGACTTCAAGCCCACCAATTTCAGATCGTTGACCGATACAAGGCTCTTAATATTTGAAGAGTATCCTTGTGGGACTTTAATGCTTCTAAGACATTGACAAAAAGCCTTTTTTTCTTTTGTTGACAATGTGTGACATGCAGGGGGTAAATACATTTGTCGGCCTTTAGTAATCGGATGCAGCTACTCACGTATACCCATTTCAACAAGATCTTGCCGAGATTTTAAATTATCCTTTGTCTTGCCTTTAATGTTCAGTAAGGTGCCAATTAAACTATCACAGACATTTCTCTCAACATGCATTACATCAATACAATGTCTGACATCGAGATCTGCCCAGTATGGAAGATCAAAAAAGATTTACCTTTTCTTCCATATGATTTTCTCATTAGGATCCTTCTTTTGGGTCTTGCCAAAGGTTGTGAAAATGTGCTGAACACGATCATAAACTTCACGCCCAGTTAATGGAATAGGCGCAAGCTGTTTCTCCTGAATGCCATAAAAGGCCTTTTTCAATCGGCGATATGGGTGATATAGTGGCAGAAATCGTCGATGCCTTGTGTAGACTGTCTTCTTTCCATGTTTAAGTTGCACAAATGATGTGTTTTTTTCACACGCAGGACATGCAAAATGGCCTTTGACACTGTAGCCACTCAAATTCCCATATGCGGGAAAGTCATTAATCGTACAAAAGACCATTGCACGCAAAGTAAATGTCTCTTGCAGATGGGCGTCATACACTTCAACCCCGTCAACCCACAATTTTGTCAAGTCTTCGATGAGTGGTGCTAGGTATACATCAATATCATTTCCTGGCTGTCTTGGACCGGCAATCATCATAGCCAACATTATGTATTTTCGCTTTATGCACAACCAAGGAGGGAGGTTGTAGATCATCAACAGCACAGGCCACGAACTGTGGTTAGTTGAAAGGTTACCAAAAGGATTCATTCTGTCAGACGCAAGACCTAGGCGTAGGTTCCTTGGGTCTTGACTGAATGTGGGATACAAAGAATTGATTGTTTCCCATTGAGGAGAATCTGCTGGATGTCTGAGAAAGCCATCAATTTTTCTGCCATTTGCATGCCAAGAAAGGTTTCTAGCGTCATTTGGGTTAGCAAGCAATCGCCTAAACCTTGGAATAATAGGAAGATACCAACAGACCTTTGCTGGATGACCCATGTTCCTGGATGACTCATCACTACATTCGTCGTTGTTCACTTTGTATCGTGATTCGCCGCATGTGGGGCATTTATGCATTTCAGCAAACTCATTCCTATACAAAACACAATCATTAGGGCATGCATGTATTTTCTGGTACTGCATGCCCATTGGACATAAAATTTTCTTCGCTTCATAATGATTTTTCGGCAAGCTGTTATCTTCAGGAAGCAATTTCTTCAACAAAACAAGCAACTCAGTGAAGCTTTTGTCACTCCATCCAAATCTTGCCTTCAAATTCACCAATGCTAACACCGCTGACAATCGTGTGAACTTTGTGCACCCCGAATACAAAGGAATTTTCGAATCATTTTGTAGATTGTCATACACAGGTGAGTGGGCTTGATGAAAAGTAGATTCTCCAAGATCGCGTAGCATGTCTTCTATACGATCATCTGTGTCTACATCAACTGGCACAGGAGTTGGGATAGTTGGCATTTGTAGCCTTTCAGGCAATTCACCATGCCATATCCATTTTGTGTAAGTTGGAATTATCCCATCACATATAAGATGTGATCTGATTTCGTCCAGTGTCTGCTGTCTCCCATTCCCACATTTGACACATGGACAAAAATATTTTCCACGCAGCGAAGGTGCATTACGTGTGGTAAACTCTATAAATTGTTCAACCCCATGTTCATATTCATCAGTAATGCAGGGTGCTCTCATCCAACTACGATCCATGACCTTTACTCAACTGGGAATATTATGTTCTAAATGAGCAGAAGAATAAAAATGTCAACTTCATGTTTTACAGGTGGGGCCCTATCCCATTCAACAACTTATATATTATACATCAATCGTCGATGTCTCTGTTAAGTATGCTTTGTTGTATTTAAAGAAATTTCGGCAGCATTTCGCATTGGTCAAGTACACGAAATGAAAGCGGTAAGTTTACCTCACCCCTGTCAAGTATGCACTTGGAGAACAACGCAAAATATATTTACCGAAATGTCATTAAATTAAACAAACCATACTTCACTTGCACATTGACGATTCATGTATAACAGATAAGTTGTTGAACTGTCCAAACGGACAATTCAAGATTCAAGTCAATGCTTAATGCAAACTATCCGCAATAAGCACTGCATTAAAGCTTGAATGGGAAACTAAGCTTAACTCACAATGCAGTAAAAAATATGACAAACCTATAATGATATATGAAGTCACATTTAAAAACCACATAAGTTTGGTAAACTGCATACATACCAGCCGAGAAATTGTCCGAAGAAGATGCAGACACTGAAATATCCCAACATCCCCTACTGTGAACTGAATTACAAAAATAAAAGATTGCAAATGAGAAAACACATAATATGATTGTAGATTCTAATAAGGGAGTCGAGAAACAAATGCCTAATGATGTTGCAGGAATGTAATGGTTATAAGCTGTCAGCATGTGATTTTTATTATTTACTGGTACTTTATAAGTTCTGTATTATTAATGTCTTTGACAATTACTTCTGTCCTGTGCAACTTGTACCCCATTGTGCAATTTATTATATTTTATTTCCAAAACGCATATTGCATAAAATGTGAAAAACCTAATCAACCTGAGTAACTGTGCATACAGAAATGTTGCATAAATTTATTGAAAAGAGAGACATCACAAAAAAATTTAATTGTCTCAAATTATCAAGTTAAACATGAAATGCTGGCAGATGACCACCGAAAAAAAAATGTAAATCATCTGACCCAAGATTTACCAGCTAGGACTTCTTCAAATTGTGTCACAACATCTGGAGGAGAAACTTGGTCTATATCAGCTCCAACTATAGCAATTGGACTATCAACACCTGAAATGCATTTAAAAAGTTATTTCTTAGAACATGAACATCACAATTACTGCTATAACAACTGCGCATCTGATTTTTCTTTTGCTTTGTCTTTATTCAAGCATTGAACCCTCGAAACCCAAACAGATCACAATGAAGCTTGTCAACAGTTATATTAAGTTTATCAAATTTTCTATTATTGATTTTGTTATTTTTCTTTTGAACAAAAAGCTGCAACATAATTTCAGTAGCATTTTTTCCGTTACTAGATGGTAAGAGGCATTCCCTAAACAATGATTATGCATATTTTGGGGGAAAAATTATCTGAATATTGAAAATCCATACCTAGAACAAATTGCCAAATTAACGTACTTTCTAGCACGATGTCTAGCCAATGATGACTACCTATATACCAAAGACTATCTTGGAGTATATTCAAAAAGTTCAAAGAGCCTTTATATGGGGTGATCAAGGTACTACAACGAAATTCCATGCAGTAGGATGGAAAATTATGATGCTTCCAAAAAACAATGGAGGTATGGCTATGTGTAACTTAACTGCCAATACAGCTTGTTTGATGAAAATGGGATTGGCTCTTAAGTCTTGTGATTACGGATTATGGGGGGAAGTTATTCAAGGGAAATTAAATATGGTCGAGGCAACCAACATGTGTTGCAAGTAAAGATATCAGATTCCTACATATGGAAAACTATGGATAGTATTTGGCCTAAGCTTTTGGAATCAGAAGTGTGGTCATTTGGGGATGGTACTTCAAGTAAGGCTTGGCATGAGAGATGGATCGATTCTTAGTATGAAATTGATTGACGTAAATTCAAAAATTCCTCCTCATATGCCAAATATGTGTGTCAAGGATGTGGTGGATGACCAAGGTGAGTGGAATAGAAACATGTTACTGTTCAGATAATTGTGACTATTCTTCCTCCTAATCCAGAAGCTGGTAATGATCGAAGATTATGACCAGGCAACAAATTGGGCCAATTTTCGGTGTCTAGTGATTATAAACAAATAAATAATTTTCATAATTTAGAAACTACAGGTATGTGGAACAGAATTTGGAAACTAGTCGTGCCTCAGAGAATTCGAGTATTCACATGGCAAGTAGCTCATGGAAGATTGAAAACAAAAAGTAGGCTTGCAAAGTGGGGAATTGGTTCTCCTCATTGCAGTCATTGTCCCTTAGTTCAAGAAACTTCTATGCATGTCTTAAAGAGACTGTTCGCAGATCCTATGGAGTTGGAATCACCTTGTTGCTATAGAATTTAAAAGTTATTATTTTGGTATGATTGCTCTTCAAGGCTATTCCCCTTGGCCTAAATTATGGGCCACAGCTTGCTATTATTTTAGGTATTGGAGGAACATAAAACAACATGATGATTAATTTGTTTATACATGCAAACCTTGGGAAGAAATACAAATCTGCCCACTTTCAATTTAATCCCTCTAGAAATTATGTGAAAGAGGAAATTAATGTGATCAATGGAACTCTTAAGGCATCAAGAATCAATAATTGTCCACTACACTCATGGAGTATATGGACACTTGTGCTTCTAAAATCATTAAATATAGAAATGCCTTTCGCGGTTAATAAACTTCTAAGAAATAATTTGTAGAGTTTATACAAGAAAATGTCAACACCTCGCAAGTTGATGACTTTGTGTATCTGCCTTTTTAGTTGCTTGGAAGGCCTTGCCGAATGGAGTCAAACTTGTTTTGAGGACGAACCACGCCTATCAACCACCCGATACAATAGAAAACTCTTGTACCTCATGTCACGGAGGTTGCAAAAACTCTTTGAACTATAAAAATTGAAATAAAAATGTAACGTTAGGTTGCCATCCAACATATGTTTTAAATAATATGGAATCGAATAAGATTGAAATAAAAATTAGAAGAACAAGAATAAATTTAAAGCTCTATTATTATAACTATTTATCTTATATAATATGCTACTGGTGTGTATTTAACTTATTGCTCCGAAAGGCTTAATGTTATTTAATCCAGCTTAGTCAGTCACGGATTTTTTTATCTTGCTTGGTGTGCTTTAGGAGGGGAAGTGAAAAGAAAGTGAAATAAGGAAGGAAAGAAAAAGAATAGAAACTGAAATGATTATGTAGGTTGTTTAGTAAGAAAGTTATAATTTTACTTCCTTTTGTTTGGTTATATAGAAAGTAACAGAAAAAAATGAATATAAATGAAATTATATAAAATATACTTAAATAAAATTAAATAGTTTTGTGAAATGTGAATTGTATCTCAAGCTATAAAGTTAGTGGTGTAATTCGATATGTTAAGAGGTTGTTATTAGCTTTGTTACTTGTTAATTTTTGGAATATTCCACTACTGGTTTTTCCTTTTATTGTGGCAAACAAGTGAGGTAATTACAATTCCAAGTGCTTCATTAATGAGGGCACAATCAGAATCATTATTTGGAAAAAAATATGCAGCAAATTAGTTTAGTGATCCATTGCATCATCGGCATGGCAACGTCGACATATATGAAAGTAAAGACTGTAACGGGGTTTGTGTGAAAATTCAAAGTATATGAGAGCCCGAATGAACAACTTATATTCCTAATAGCAGAAAACAAAACTGATGGTCCTAGCATTTGGTTAAAAAAACGTGGAGAATGAGGAGTGTGGAAATTGCATCCTGAAATAACTTGGCCTATTTTTTGAATAATTGGATAACATTAATAACATGGGATGTTTGGGTCATATACTGCATTGAATCCCAAAATTATAGAAGCGACAAATTCGTGAACAAAATAAATTGGGGCGGCAGGTTTATTTTCATTATGAAGGAAAGAACAAGAAAGCAAGAAAATTACAATTCTATAATCTAGCAAGTGATGAGAGGAAACCAGGTGACCCTCTAATAGTGTTTGGTTGGTATAGTACATCAGAATACTCATTTACACAAATGTATTTACATGTCAAAATTGGAACATAATTAAACCAATTAAAATTCAAGTGGGATTAATGGAAACTAAATAATAAAAAATTATATAGCCGGAAAGTAAAACAAGTAAGTGTACGAGTAAGACAAGCATTAATTTTTTCCATATTGAGCACAAAGTGAAAATTATTAACAGGTTCTGCAATTATTTGATTTATTGTCATTCTTAAAATTAACAGTTCCTAGACCTATATATTAACAATGACACAAAGTGCCTAACTAACCAGCTATAACACGGTCAAAGCAAGCACCATTACCATTTGCCATGAAAACAATAGTAAAAGACAGGAAATTAAGCTCCTGGCATGGTTTTATTTCATTTCGTTATAAGTAATAACCTTCTCAAGTATTATTACCTTACACTGTTAAAATGAGTCTCGTGTCTTTAACACGACTAAAATTAATAATCCAGAAATTAAAATATATGTATTAAATTAACAAAATCAAAGAGAATACAATTAAATTTTCCAATTCAAATTGTATATGTATATATAAGGAAAGAAAATGTAAGCCTGTAAATCGATACAAATAGCCCGCAAGCCAAGGAACCTAAACTCCTATATAGTATATGGTGGGTTCAATTGTCACCTTTTCCTATCTAGAAGAGTTCAACCATATGGTGATGAAGCAATCACCTAATAATTAAGTTAGCAACAAAACCTCCAAAGACTTAGGTAGAGTGTGCCAACTACGTACGGTGATGCCAAATATGGAATAGGGGTCCAAAGCAATGTGAACAATTACAAACAGAACAAAAGGCTCTGGTAATGACCTAGTCAAAATCCAAGTGAAAAATTCAATGCATATTTGTTTCGCCTATATCACAAGACATGGCTATGTTGTATCCTATTTGAGGTTAACATCCTTGGTGCGATTCTTCAATTCAGTGTGAAAAAACTCAAGCATTTTAAGAGGATTCACTAAGCTATAGATGCCAAATAACATCCCAAAAAAACATATATATATATATATATATATATACGTGAATTTTTCTTCCAGAGCATCACAATTTAATTATAAATGGAACAGCTGGTCGTACGTGTGACAGAGTTAATTGCTCTATTGGATAAGGTTGGCCTCATTGGCATAACCTACGACAAGAATTAGCTAGATACGTACATTAGGGTTGACCGGGTGAGGATGATGTTATCCAAAAGAA
>PYAF01001313.1:117163-131064 GCA_007407185.1 Glycine tomentella | reverse complement strand
AACAATAATTAAAAAAAATAACAAAAGAAAAATAAATCCAAAAACTAAAAATAAAAAAACTAAAGTTGGATATATATTCATGACTTTGAAATCGTGAATATAATCAAGATTTCGATAACCTAAAAAAATAATAACAACAATTTAAATACTTTAAAAAACAATAAAACTAAATAAAAAAACAAAATAACACTTATAGTCGTAAATATATGTACGACTTTGAAGTCATTTATATATTTACAACTTCTGAACATAGTTAAAAAAATTAATAAAATATAAAAAATTACAATTTTAAAGTCGTAAACATTTTTACGACTTCTGCATGACATTTTAAAAAAATTGTTTCTTTGATGGAATTGATAAAATGCATAGTAAAGTCGTAAAATTTGATTACGATTTCAAAGGAAAAAAAACAAAGGTCATGACACATGGCACGATGTAGAAGTAGTGTCATGTGACATGACTTATCCCCAAATGATAATTTTAATTTTTTTTGTCTCCGTATGGTAATTAAAAAAAAATTGTCCCCTATCAGTCAAAAAACCAACAAAGTACTTATTAGAGTATACTTAACAAATCTGGGGGTGAAAGTAAAAATTCTCATTAGAGTGGTTTTGATTATTTTTCCCTCAATATTGACCCAACTCGTCATGATATCCCACACTGTGTTCATCAACTATTAAACATTATCAAGTATAAACATTATTGACACGAAAAATAAAGAAAATTGGCTAGAAATAATGCTGGAAACCAACAAGACAGCAAGACTCTACAGAAATGGACATATATAGGCGAAATTATAGTAATATTCGAGAAAATGGCTGCTATATTCAGGTTAAAATTTTCAAATGGGTGTACTTGATTTCAAGTCATGGATGGAAAAACGGAGACATATCTGCCATACTCACATGATTAGTGTCCTACAGCAAAATCAATCAAGTGCTCCTCCATTATAACAACTAGTACTTATCTTAACCGCATAGAGGGAACATAAGAAATAAGATTCCTATCAAGTCTTTGGCTTAATTTGGATTAACTTTTATTTATAAAACTCTGTTAAGTTTGTATATGTTTATAAAATAATAACAATAATAAATTATTATATATGGATTAAGGAGGTCTAACTCAGGATAGATATATGATGTTGTAAATTTAATGATATCTATAATTGATTTTTAAGGATAAAAAAATAACATATTATTTCCCTGATTCATTTTATTTATGTATTTTCCTACAAAAATACTTGTTAAAAGTTTATTAAAAGTAACACTTTCTCCTTTTTCTTATTCTATATAATCTTAATCCTACTCCCAAATTTTCTATAAATTGGACATGCATAGCATTTGGATGAAGCATGAGTTAGAGATAAAAACCAGAAAAGGAGACATGGATTGCTCTTGTGGTTTTCCCATAACACGTCCAAGACATGTTTCTCTTCAGGAACTAAGCAAGAGGCTGGCTGAGTTTGCTGAAATGAGAGGATGGGATCAACATCACAGTCCTAGAAATCTTCTCTTAGCACTTGTAATTTAAATTGCTAAATTGACATTGAAAATTTCAACTATTGCTCATTATTAATGCTTTATTCACTCTTCCTTGTATAATTATTGAACAATTTGTACCACTTTAATTGTGCAGGTTGGAGAGGTGGGAGAGCTATCTGAGATATTGCAATGGAAAGGAGAAGTTGCAAAAGGATTACCGAATTGGAGTTCTGATGACAAGGAAAGGTTAGAGGAAGAACTTTCAGATGTTTTGTTGTATTTGGTGCGTCTTGCTGATGTGTGTGGCCTAGATCTTGGACAAGCAGCTCTAACAAAATTGGTCAAGAATGCTCAGAAATACCCTGTTGTTACTAACAACACACCCTCTTCATCAACCATGAATTGAATAATTTCCACTTGCATACTTTTCTTTCCCCTTATGCTAGTGTCAGTACTGCTTAAAAAATGCATGTGAGACTGTTGCATTTCATAAATGTTACTTATACTTCACGTGCTATATATACCACACTTTTTATGATATAACTTCAGTCTCTACAACTATAATGTGATTGTAAATGTTATATTGCATTTGCTTACAAGAGAATTTCTAGTTCATGAAGTCATACTAGTTAAGAAATTAATTAAAGATACAATTTATATAAATAAAAAAATACATGGGTTATTCTATCAGATTTCTTTATCAATGGACTGCCAATGTCGTTGTTACATCGTTAGTTAAAGTTGTTATTTGATAGTAAGAACTAAAAGAAGAAGAAAAAAATTAAATTTTACAATTATAGTTAATGCTGCCAATATCCTAATGTCTCCATCAATAACCGTATTTCTGAATTTCGTAAAAGAAAGAGCTGTCGCCATTTTTTCTGAGCTACTAGATGAATTAAGGCATTACCTAATTTAACTTGTTGCTATCACGTTAAAAAAAACAAATATAGAGACTGAGTCTAAACTTCATCAATATTAAGCAAATGAACTAAATTAAGATTTCATACAGCACTAATGGACTAAATATAAAAGGACCTAAAGGACAAAAGTCTAATAGTGATGACAAACTTGAGATATATGACTAGTGTATAGAATATTATATAAAAGTTTACATATTAATAGTTGTCCTAAACAAGAGAACTATGTCCTTAAACAACATATGCATAAATAAATCAATTTTGATAAATGTCAATCAGCACTGTTGTGATCTATTCTTCTGATAATTTTATCACAATTCAATTCACAATGACACTGTCCTTCATTTTTATAGACATCTCTCTTTTTCTTTCGCGTGCTTTTTACCTCCAAGATGAAGACTGAAAGCAAACTCATCACTGCACCATAATTTGCATAGTGCACACCATTTTGGCTTATTTGGAGCCTCCACACCTTGCTTGCTGATTTCCAGCATCTGCAATTTAGCCTTGTGCTTTTGGCCTTGAAAGTGCATTTTGAGCAAATCTTCATTCATACATGGAACAAGACACACTTCACACCATTGCATCTGACTATTGCTTCCACCCTTTTGCAACATTTGCTTGTGCTTCTGACCTCTCAAGTGTTGCTTGAGATTGAATGGACTTGTGCAAGATATTTGACAAATTTTGCAGTATATATCATCCTTAGCGTCATGGTGGAGAGTTCCATGAAATGGATGACGATGTTGTAGACTCAGATGATCAAAACTTGGTGATTCCTTCCCCTTAGTGCCTAAAAGACTTGAGAATTTACTTGTAAATGGACCTGGCAATGACTTTGGGAGGGAAGCATCATTTGATGATTTAACCTGAAAAATAAATTTAGATTGAAATACAAAAAGTGTTGTCCAAAAGAGTATTCTGAGATAACAAAATGCAGCCTACATTGAGACTGAAATCCCTGGCTCCTGCCTTGATTTCATGATTTCGACTTCCATGAAATGATTGTTGATGTTGAAGACACAGATAATGAGTACTTCTTGTTGGTGATTCCTTTCGCTTAGTTCCTGAAAGACTTGGAAATTTTATTGAACTTGGACCTGGCAGTGGCTTTGAGAGGGAAGCATCATTTGATGGTTTAACCTGAAAAATAAACTTAGATTGACATAAAAATAAAAAAGTGGTATAAAAGAGTATTCTGGGAGAACAAATTGAAGCATACATTAAGCCTTAAATCACAGGCTCCTGTCTGAACTTCATGATTGAGACTTCCATGAAATGGTTGTTGATGTTTTAGATGCGGATGATGAGTACTTCTTGTTGGTGATTCCTTCGGCTTAGTTCCTGAAAGGCTTGAAAATTTCACAGAAGTTGGACCTGGCAATAGCTTTGGACAGGAAGCATCATTTGAAGATTTAACCTGAAAAATAAATTAAATTGACATACAGAAAATCTGGTTCAAAAGAGTATTCAAAGGGAACAAAATGCAGCATAAATTAAGCTGAAATCAATCAAATCATAGGCTCATGACTATAGATGTCAGGTTTGAAAACATATGATACTCACAAGAAAAGTTCAAATAATCAGAATTTGGAGAACGCCATAAAGGGAAAGATAAAGGACACACTATATCATAATAATAGGGTAAGATATCACCTCTTTAGTGAATTTAGAATTCGGACGCAAATGAAATGCTGCTACAATTTTCCTATATTCTAACTCCCTCTGGATTGCAAACTTCACTGGCATTGTATTTTCTTGCTTCCCACTGCTACCAGCCATCTCTTGAGCTAAATTGTTTCCCCTGCAATGATTTCTGAGGCAATTCATTTCACACTGTTTTCAGATGCCAAATGTTACCATAAACAAAACATAAACAGTAGGATAAAAGAGCTAGCTACAAGAAATGGGACTGAATTTCTGAAAGTCAGTAGACATTAATAAGTGAATATAATGAAATCCAAAATCCACTCTCGTAGAAAGAGGAAGGTGAATATAAACTCACCAAAATGTTCAAAATAAGTTCTATTCTACTCAAATGAAGTAAATATATATGTATCAGCCATCAATAGTAAATAAAAAAAATGGTGATCATAATTTTCTTTTAATCTAAAAAACAGCAAATACCAAACAGGGTTTTAACTTTTAATATCATTTAGCAAACAACTTACTCAATGATGAACCCAATTTCTATCCCCAATATGATAAGTTCAAAAGATTTCTTTCAACTATATATATATATATATATATATATATAGGGATCATAATGGTTAAAGGAATGTGGTAATGATCAAGTAACACTAACACTTGGACTTATAAAGTTTACAGGGGAATACAATAGCAAAGGTATTGCCTTATTGGGGCCATTATTGTCAATGAATAACCTGTGGTTTTCACGGTGATAATTGCATGCTAGTAACCACTAGCTAATGCCAATAGTATATTCCTTTTACTTGATTCTTTAGTACTTGGCATGATTTTTTGTACTTGACATGCCAATTCCATTTACCAACCCACATTGACATATAATAATTATTGTAGAATAGCTTTTTCCTCTTTTGTACAAACATCAGAGTGCAAAAACTTGCTTCTAGTGACATTTTGTGGTCGCTTTTAATATGAAGGGGAAAATTAAATAAAAGAAGAACTAATTAATTAAGAGATTAATGTCTTTATATTTGATATTCTTCCATTTAAAAAAAACAAACACAAAATAAGTTAATATAAAAAAGTGGCTTCTTTTACGTCAGTGCCACAAAAAGAATAAACTTTCTCAATCAAAACCTCAAAACTTGATATTATTTATTGCAAGTAAACTAATATGTTAAATTCTAAAATATTTGTACCGTGTTCTTTAATTTAAAACCAAGCCTAACAATAATAATAATAATAATAATAATAATAATTATTATTATTATTATTATTATTATTATTATGTAAAATAAAGGTAGGATCAAATAAATGGGTTGCAGAGCCCAACATCCAAATCTAATATATTAAAGAACGAAGACACAAAAAACAATAAGTCAATAACAATGAACTAAAAAAAATAGGGGAGAGAGAGAGAGAGACCCTGTGTGTGTAGAGAGGCTGGGGTGTTTTATGAAAGTGACTGGGAGTGAGAGTTTCCTTTTGTGTTGTTTGTAGTGATATTGAGAAGAGAAGAAAAGTTAACAAGTGTGAGCGACTGAGTGTCATCATTGAGATGTAATCAGACACAGAATAGGCGTGAGGAGCAAAGCTGCAATGTTAGGACCAAAAATAGTAACTAGAAGGGACATGCCAAAAGCATTTGGTTGCAATACATCATACAGTCAAAATTTGAAAGTTCTTTTTTATTTATTTTATTATTTTTATTTCAGAAAACAACAAAATGGATGAATTTTCTTGGACTGTTTTAGCCAACACCAATGAACTCTACTAATAAAAATATATTGGTGTTGACTAAAATATATTTTTTATCTTTTATGTTTAGATTATATTTAGTTTGATTTTTCATATTTTAAAAGTTTAATTTAGTTTTTAATGTTTCATAGTGAGCCAAAATGATTCTTTCCAAATAATAATTCTATTTCGATTTTGTGATCCAATTTTGAATTTTACTTTTACTAATTTGATATGAAACTTGTCTCAATGAATTTTCTTATATGAAAATTATAAAACTCAATTGATATTTGAGTCAAAAGGGACCAAATGTGGTGAAAATTGCTTGTGAATGAATCTCTTAAGTAATTGAAAAATAATTTAATACTAAAATCAGTTGGTCATTTTAGATTCATTTTTCAATGTGTTTATAGTCTTTTTTTTATTCAAATATCATTGTTCAATAATTTTCATGTACATAAATATCATGAGACAAATTTTATGTCTCAGATCACTCACAATAAATTTTAAAATCATGTTCCAAATTGGAAAATGATGATTATTTTAGAAGAACTATTTTGACTCACTTTAAATATATAAATGACTAAATTAAACTTTTTAAAATGACCAAATTAAATATAATCTAAAACTTTGAGTACTAAAAGTGTATTAGCTCATATATTATTATTATGTATTGATGTCTTGAATTTAACATGCCTTATGCTTAATTTAAGCATTTTTATTAATGACTTTTTAGCTTATTAAATTTTTTATTATAATTTAATATTTATTATTAATTTTTTCGACCCCACTTAAGTGTAAATAAATTTAACACTTTTGTAACAGTATTCAGTTCACTCCCTCTTGTCTGTTGTCTGAGTTCTGGGATCCTCATTGATTTAAGTTACCTTTGTTCAAAGAATTAGAAATCTTCTTGTCGGATTGAAGAAATAATTAATTTACCCTGCCATTGATCAAAAGACAAATTGAACAGAGGTGCTTATTATTCAACAGAAGGTGTTAAACAGAAGTAAAGCCACAGAGATAAAACCTCATGGATACAGAACAAAATAGAACAACTTCTTCAACATGAATGGTGAGTTTCTTTACATGAGAAGAATCAACTGTGTATGACATGTGTGTTTCTATGTAAAACTGTATTGGAACTTACACTATATGCACATTTTTTTTCTATCTTAAATCACAAAAAGACTACACAATGTGTCCATAATTTGAGTCCCCAGTGGGATTGTATATCCTAATTAGCATAGCTAGAACCTCCTTCATGTTAGGCCTAGCCTGTGGTGCATCATGTGTGCACTTCACTCCAACTTGGAGCAATTCACTCATCTCCTTTGCACCTTCAACTACTCCACATCCCTTCAACAAAACTAGCACAGATTGAACCAACCCTTGTCTTCCAGAACTCATCATCATAATGCGCCGAGTCCATTCCACCAAGCACTCTTCACCTCCATCCACTGCTCTTCTTGCTGTTGCTAGCTCCATGACCAAAACTCCAAAACTATACACATCCCCTTTTGTAGTGGCTTGCCATGTTTGTCCATATTCTGGTGCAACATACCCAACTGTGCCAGCCACTATAGTGCTCACATGACTATCTCCAACATCAACAATTCTAGCAAGCCCAAAATCTGTGACCTTGGCCTTGCCATCTTTGTCTAGCAACACATTACTAGCCTTCACATCCCTATGCACAATAGAAGGGTAGCATTCATGGTGTAAATAGACTAGTGCTCTAGCCACATCGATTGCCACTTCTAGGCGCCTCTTCCATGTCAGCCTTTTTGTATCAGTCACAAGTTCCTCCAAGCTTCCACCTCCTATGTACTCATAGACTAGTATCTTCTGTGAACCATAGAGGCACCAACCATAGAGTGTGACAAGGTTTGGATGAGGCCAGTTAAATCCATGACCACTCAGAACCTTCATTTCGGCTCTGAATTCTTTTTCGCCCTCAGTTCCTTCCCTTTGAAGCTTCTTCACTGCCACTTCTCTCCCATCTGGAAACATCCCTCTATATACTGTTCCATAGCCACCCTTTCCTATGACTCTCTCCTCTGTGAAGTTGGAGGTTGCTTTTAAGATGTCAGCATGTGTGAAAACTGTCTTGTTTAGGTGGAATATCTTGATAGTATCGGAATACCCTGCTGAGGATCCGGTGCTGCCAGAATCATGTGCTTGCTTCTTTGTATTATTCTTCATGAGGTATCCTGGTTCCACCTTTGGACTTTTCACCAAGAAACATATCACAAGGAAAAGAAGTCCAAAGACCATGATAGCAAGTGCTAGAGCCAAAACCAAAGACCATTTTGTGGGATTTTTCAAGACTTTGGGTATAGTCCTATTTCTATCATCAGTGATGTTAAAGAACAGGTTCAAAAGTGGGTCACCCAAATATGAATCCTTGTCAAAAGTGAGTAAGTGTCCAGCTGGTGGGACTGCACCAGATATGAGAGGATTATATGAGATGTTGAACATGCTAAGCTCATCCAAGCGCGCCAAAGTTACGGGAAATGCTCCGGAGAAATTGTTCCAAGACAAATCCAGATCCTGTAGACACTTCATGTTGCCAATATCTCTTGGAAGTTCACCAGAAAAATTGTTTCTGGTCATGTTCAAGACTACAAGTGGCAAATCTACCATCTCTGGAGGGAATTTCCCAGTGAACTTGTTATCCCCAAAATGCAACATGCTGAAGTTCACCATGTTCCCAATTTCTGAAGGGATTTCACCACTCAATTGGTTCCCACTTAGCTGAATATACCCTGCTATGTGTGAGGGTTTAGAAGAGGGCTGAGATGAACACATGGGAAAAATACTATATCCTTTGAGCAACCTATCCCAAAGGGCCCTACAATTCTTCCTTGTTAAGATGTTATACACAAAGCTGAATGGAGGGTAATCAGCAGGTATCCATCTCCTCATTGCTAAGCACTCACTATTGCCAGCAACAACTCCCCCAAGGTTTCTATTGTTTGCTTCAAATGTGGCCCTTGCATTCCTTCCGATTCTCGTTAGTTCAGAAGGAAATTTTCCCAAGAGTTTGTTGTTTGCAAGGTTCAGCCATAACATGCTTGAGCAGTTTCCCAACTCTGGTGGGATTTCTCCGGATAACGAATTATCTGAAAGGGTTAGCCATAGGAGAGTACTCAGGTTTCCCAGGCTTGGTGGGATTGGTCCACTGAAATTGTTGAAGGCAAGATCAAGTGCCATAAGGCGAGTCAACTTTCCCAATTCAGATGGAATAGGCCCAGAGAACTGGTTGTAGGTTAAGGTTAAAAAGGTAAGTCCGGACATTTGTGAGATTTCAACAGGTAATGGACCTGAAAAGTTGTTGAAGCTTATGTCCAAACGGCTAAGGTTTGTCAATGTAAAAATGCCTGATGTTTTCAACCCTCCGGTGTAGGAATTTGAGTGCAGCACAAGAAACTTCAGTTGATTGAATTTCCCAAAAATCTCCTGCACCTCCCCGCCGAATTTGTTCCTGCTTAAATCCAAGATGAACAAATGGGTCAAGTTCAAAAGGGTCTCTGGGATATCCCTTGAGAAAGTGTTGTTCCCCAAGAACAATGCATCAAGACCAGAAATGGAACCAATTTCACTGGGAATATCTCCAGTAAAATTGTTACCAGAAAGGTTGAGAACCAAC
Source organism: Glycine tomentella (assembly GCA_007407185.1). NCBI lineage: Eukaryota > Viridiplantae > Streptophyta > Magnoliopsida > Fabales > Fabaceae > Glycine > Glycine tomentella. Next base: position 121,627 of record PYAF01001313.1, on the reverse strand, counting down.
AAATTCTTGCAGTTAGCAACCTCCTTTGGGGGCTTACCATCAAATACATTAACAGAAAGGTCAAGTTTTTCAAGCCTACAATTGATTGAAAAAGCCTTGGAAGGAACAACCCCTGTGAGAAAATTCTCTGAGATTGAAAACTCTCTCAGCCTGGAAAATCCAGTCCATAGGGTCCCATTCAGATGGTTGGTGCTCAAATCCAAGTGCTGCAACCTCAAGCATTGATCAAAGAAGCCATCAATTCCACCATTCAAGTGATTGTCTGAAACATTCAAAGTCACCAAACTATCACAAATGGCAGGGAAACTCAACCCAAGTCCCCCAACAAATCTATTAACAGACAAGTCCACTGTTTGCAACTTTGTCAAACCCTTCAAATTCAACTCCCCCTTAAGAGTATTATGAGAGAGATTAAGATACACAAGCTTTTGGCTCCTCCTCAAATCCTCAGGAATTCCCCCAGAGAGAGAGTTCCAAGAAATATCAAGGTGTGTGAGTTCAGTGAGTTGAGAGAAATTTTCAAATATGTTACCATATATGTCACTGTAAGAAATATCTACTTTCACAACCCTCCTTGTTGTTCCATTCAAGATGCTGCTGCACTTGATTCCTGACCAATCACAAGGATTTGAACTGTTCTTGTTCCAGCTTGTGTACCCTCCTTTATTTGCAAGAGTTTGTGTTTGCAAATATGATTTCAGCTTCAGCAAAACTAGTCTGTCAGTTTCCAATGAATCCCCAACAACTAATTTACCTGTACAAAAGGTACAATCACCACAACCTTTGTAAACGTGAAAGATAACTAACAAAACAGCATCAATGATCAACCTAGGAAAACCAGAACAAACATAAAATAAATAGAGAATCTAACAACACCCCACCAACAAATTAGACCGGTGCTTAATAACTTAATAATAAATATTGATTCTTATTAAGGTTCACTCATCATCAGCACCAATAAAGCAATTATTATCAACCCAAAAAGGAGTTTGAGGCAAAAACTTTTTATTTTTTTTGGAAAAGGGAACAGAGTTTTCAGTTAGTACCTGAGAAAAGGATCAAGAAACAGACAAACAGGAAGCCCCATGAATCGGTTTCCTGCTCTGACATTAATGATGATGGTCCTTCTTCTCTTGTGCTATGTGTTTTTTTTCTTCTATGAGCAACAAAACTCATGTACTTGATGGAATAAAATATGAGTGAATCTTTGAAGGGCTCAAAACTGTAAAGCCATTGGTGTGTGTGTTTTGGTTGGAATGGTCTACCAGTGCCAGGTGGTGATGGTGGAAAAAAAAAACAATTGAACTCTGAACAACACTGTGGCTCGTGTCTTTATTTTCCATTTTTTGCTTCTTGTGATATCATGCTGAGGGGTTTATTTTATATTATTCAATACGTATAAGTGAAGAATGAACGAACGATTGTTGTTATTTATTGATTAATAAAACTGTGGTTGATGTGGTTTGTCCCCGAATGTGAATGTCAAATCAGGTATGTGTTTCTAATCCGGGCTAGCTAGCTATTTGTAGACTAAGGAGTTCTAGTTTCACATTTTTTTAACATTTTCTTTTTGTTACTCTCTCTAATTTATACAAGGTTAAGTATTTTTGTAATGAGATTCACTAAAGAAAATCAAGATATACATATTTAATTGCATCCACATAAAGTTTACCAAATAAGGAAGAATATGTTGATTAGATATGATATTCCTATGATAAAATTATACAATAATTTAATTAAAATGTTACAATGAATAAATCTAACACAATTCATATATGATTAAGTTATTTAAGTATGTTGATATGAATTTCATAACTTTGTGGAATGGACGACGAACATTTTATTGAAAAATACAATTATGATGATTTCACGTTTCGAGAATTAATCTCATCACTTTTGATCTTGAGAATATCTTGCTTTTAGTAAAAAAATATGTCAATTTTTTTTTTACACTACAATGCATAAAAATAACATACTTTTTTATTTCTCTTTATGACATTACTTATTTTTTCTATTTGATTTTTAAAACATTGTGTAAAATTAAATTATTGTATAGATGAAGAGTGTTCGAATAAAATACCGTATAAATAAAAAGAATTCTGGTTGTGTATGGATGAATATTAATTTGAGAGTCACAAGAAGCAAATCAAAGGAAATGAGAGTCACAACTCACAAGAAGCAAAGGAAACCGAGAGTCACGGCATTTTGGATTTGGTAGCAAAGGGACGGTCGAGCCGCCATTGCTGACCGGTTCGACGAAGATTGGCTCGCACGGGTTTGGCTACATCGCTACCACGCAAAGACTACTTTGCTAAACCATTTATAACACTTGAACAAGCTAAGTATTTATTCACACATAATGATTAGATGAGAATAAAAATAACGTAGAGTTTAAAAGCTAGTACAAGATGTATATAATTAAGGGATATGAGGTCTAATCCGGCCAGTTGAAAAGTGTATATGAGTTATTATAAATTTTTTAGTATTTATATTTGATTTTTATAAATAAAAAAGATATATAATACAAAGATACTATAAGATAGATCAAAATATCTAATTTCTTTTTTAAAAAAAATCGTTATAATATTTAACTCCAACTATGATTACATATTTAGCCCCGAACTTGATAAAAAAAATTGAGTTGTGTTATGGATCACTCATTTTATGTCAAGAAGATCTACACTAAAATTCATTTACCTTTTATGAAAGTTGATGAAAAGGTATTGAAGTAAAAGAAGTTATAGACATGAATTTTGTTAGCTTGGAAAAGGCTATCCAGTGTAAAGAGAAGTGTTGTCGAAGACTTTAAAAATCGATATGACATGTTTCTATGTTTAAATACTTTGGATCCATAATACAAAACGATGAAAAACTAATGAAATTATTGTCACACACTATACAACTAGGAGGAGAAAATGGAGAAAGACATTAGCAACTACTAGTAATTGCAAAAACTATTAGTAATCGCAAATGTTGTATTGCATTGTGTATGTATTTTTCTATTAAAGACAATGGTATATGAATATGTATTAATTAATACAATAACTATAAATTTTAATAATAAAAATATCACTTAATATTTTGGATCCCTCAAAATAATTGGTCAAACTCTGCCACTGAGTTCAGTAATTAATTAATCTGAAATTTACTAGATAATCTCACCATCAAGAATTAGTCACAGAAACTTCTAGATAGAGAGAAAGAAAATGAAAGAAACAAGCTAGAACAAAAATGGACAGAGAGACAAATGCTGCAACAACGAGATAAGGACAAATGCATGGCGACCGTGCGTGGGGTTTAAGAAAAGGCAAATCCAAGGATTATTAAGGATTTGATGTGAACATAATTTTATTTGTTTGTTTTTAACATTTCCTCACATTCGAATACGTGTACATATAAATCCTAGCCAATTAATCTTTGAATTGTTGGTTTTGATTTTTTTTTTGGGGGGGGGGGGGGGGGATTATGGATATTTCCAGTTTATTGGATAAAAAAACTAATTTTATTCACAATTAATAAAAATTTTGAAAAAATTACATCATAAAAGCTAATTAGCGTAAGATCTTATAAACTCTATACTAGAATCTCATATTTTTAATGAGAAACTCCAAGTCTTCGTAGAAGGCTCTAATATTAATTAATAAGAACTTGAGAGAACCACACCACAAAAGTTAACTATTCTAGTTAGAGAGCTTAAAATTTTATAAATCCCACATTAAAATCTCATACTTTTTTAATGTGAGACTTCAAATCTCATACCCTACAATTAAATTTAATAACAATGCATATTTGTCATGATTCTAACTTCAATGAAATTTTACACATGAATTTTCCTGCTTAATAAATTATTTCCATTAAAATAAACGCAGTTGTATCTTAAATCATTGTATCTTTTAATTTAATTCAATTTCAAAAAGATGATTAAAATAAATAGTGTAATAAAAATATTTTTAAACAATAATAAATAAATAAATTTATTATTCTCATAATGAATATAGTATATAATATAATGATAAAAATATGAAAACCCTATCTTGTATAATAATAATAATAATAATAATAATAATAATAATAATAATAATAATAATAATAATAATATACAACTTAGTGGAAGAAGAGAAAATATATAATAAAATCTTACTTTTATATAGAAAACAATAATAAATAAATTTATTAAATATTCAAGGATAAAAAAGAATACAAATAAAAAAAATTGAAGCTTGCATTAAAAAAATATATTACATAAAATAGTGTTTTGAAAAAATATTAGAAGCTTGTTTATCAATCAATAAAAAAAACTTATGTTCAGTTAATAAAAAACTAAAAATTAAAAAAAAATACCTTTCAAACAAAAATAATTAACTAGTAAGCCATAATATTTTTATCAAATTTTTTTAAATATTTATAAAAATTTATTTATTTTAATTTATAAAAATATAAAAACAAATATTTATCATTTATTTA
>PYAF01001313.1:90762-104773 GCA_007407185.1 Glycine tomentella | reverse complement strand
CAAGAATTAAAATTGAAAAATACAAACTTTCACATAACAAAAACATATTTAAGCCAAATAAATATGAAAAAAAAATATTTTATCAATCTAATGTATTTTTTCTCATATCACTCTCACTCTCCTTTTCTCTCTCTTTCTGTATTATTTTTCTCTCTCTCTATATATAATGTTTTATATTTTATGTATGTGAAATTTTCAAATATTTATTATTATTATTATTATACCTTCTTCCAACCGATTTTTTGGCTGTGTCCCTGAATTTCAGGGTACTGGTTTTATATTATTTCTTATAAATTATTAACAAATAAAAAATGGGAGAAAAAAGCTATAGAAAGGTGCAATCAATTCAGCAAATATATTTTCACTTTTTATGTTTAATTATATATAAGATTGGTTTAGTGATGAAAAAAGAGAAAAAAAAAAGTGATGAAGTTAAACCGATGACTAACAAAAATACTAACCATTAACATTTTTTAAAAAAATTGTATACATCATCGAACCGTATATAACCTGAAACTGACAAAAGAATCAAAAAGTTTACAACTTAATTAAATCTAAATTTTGTTTGTGAAAAATCGACCATCTTTTTAATAGCTAATCCTATTCGTTTTTTGTCAACTTCTTAGATAATTTTGGCTTAATTATTGTTTTGGTCCCTTAATTTGAAATTATTTTTTTAGTATTTGAAATTTAAAAATGTTTTTAATGCTATTTTTTAATATCTGAAATTTAAAAATATTATTTTAGTCCCTGAATTTTAATAAATTATTATTTTTAATTCCTAACATAATAAATTGATGTTTTTGATAAATTTTAACGGTCATAAATTAATTTTTATTTGGCTAAAACATGTTTTTGTCTTCATAAATATGAAAATATACGAAATTTATCAATGCAAATTTTTCAGTATGATTTTTATCCTCACAAAATTGAAATGTATTATTTTTTTGTCTGGGTATAAGTTCATATAAATCCAAACCTATGATAATGACTTTTTACATCGACTATATATATAATCGATATAAATGTGATGTTTTTTATATTGCTTATGCATATATTTGATGTAAAAAGTAACTTTTTTTACACTGGTTATGTATATAATCGATGTAAAAAGTCATGCACACCGTTTCAAGTGTTCAACCCTTATTCTAAGAAGAAAAAAAATAATTTCAATTTTGTGAGGATAAAAAGCATACTAAAAGTTTTACAGGAATGAATTTCGAATATTTTTATATTTATGAAGATGAAAAAACATATTTTAACCTCTTTATTATTTAGTCGATTGAATTTTCATTTTATAACTATCACACAATGCTAAAAAAATTGTCACAAAGTGTGAATTTATTATGGCATATACTAAAACATAATTTAGGAACTAAAAAAAATACCTCCAAATTTAAGAACTAAAACAGTAATTAAATCAACAATTTTAGAGTTAAATTAATTAAAATTGTTTTTAAATCAAGATTAAAATTATGTATACTTTATTATAATATTAATTTTAACTAAATATTGAAATTTCTCACTTTTCGTCCTTAAGTAAATTCCACTTTAAAGGGACTTAAATTCCAAAATAGCAACTATGAGTTGAAGTACCTCCAAGCTTCAAGTTACACGTTGTTCTCTTTCTAACATGGCTAGGGAATCTTTGACGACTTTGATCTTCTCCCATAAGATGTGTCTAAGACCAATAACCAGTTGCTTTTTATAAGTGAATTTGTCACTGTCATTATCCCTTTTCAAAGAGGTTAATTAAAGAAATTCAAATTTGCCAACAAAACATAGGTTGAACAAAGACTCATCAATGGTTGGTGGGTCACAAGAACGACACACACGTGCTAGCCTCCGTCACATTCTTGAATTCCACTTTACGGCAATTGTTAATTAAAAGATATACAGATATTAAAATCAACTCAGATTGAGTTTAATAGAAGAAATTAATCTTTCACAATTTCACGAGCCAATGTTTGAAATTTTGTAAGAAAAGATGTTTATATTTAATGTCAGATGATGTCTTGAATAAGATTATATTTGATGGAAAATTTCTAGAGGAAACAAGAAAATATAAATAAACACATGTCATCTATATTAAAATTTGGATTTGGTTCTTACTCAATATACCACACGAACTATGAAAACATATGACTATTTATGTGGGACCTTCTGTACACATGTTAACCCTCCACGATAGTCTTATTATATAAGCACAAACCTCTAACCTAAGAAATCGGGTCATTCAGGTCAACATGTTCAACTATTATAACCACCTTTAAATACAGGTCACATCTAATCTCTCCATAAATACATGTTCTATCTAATTTCTCCATACACCTTTAATCAGTCATACACGACACACTCATTTATATTCCGAGATTCCTCACATTCGGATATCCACTCTCATATTCTCTTTATATGCTTTACTGTCATATAATTAATGTACTTACTTAAGCGTCGGAGTCCTTTCTTTTGTTTTGCAAGTCCCCCTTCTTAACAAGATTGACTTATCATCCAACGTAAACTCACTTGGACCACGTTTACCCTTGTACGTGACAATTCCAAATTTTGATAAGAACACCCAAATTCTAACCTAATATCAAAATTTATCTTAACAATTTTTGTTAGACCTATCAAGCCACTTCTCATTAGATTGTTACTGGATCACTTGTAAATGTTCATATTTGTAAACTTTCCTTGCAGGTTCGCATACCAAGGACAAATTTGCTTACTCTATTCAAGAGTAAACAATTTGCTTCCTAACTATAGGTTTTATTGTTTCTCCTGTTGGATTTTGGCCTAGTCCCCCCTCCCCCCTCCCCCAACTTTGTTACGTTTCTCCATTTTGCTATGGTTTTGTTATTTTTGTGGAGGGGTGTTGTTGGTTGTTGTTTGCTTTGGGCGTCAACCTAATTAGGGATCCCATTCCCGTCTCTGGCTGCATCCGTTCAATAATTTTTTTCTAAAGAAAAAAAAGAAAGATTAAGAGGAGTATCAACACACTCTAGTCTTAAAAAACATAAATAGTATATTAAAAATTCATATTGATTAATGATATAACCAAATTAAAGTAAATTAGTGAAGGACAATCCTTATCTAACAATCCAAATTGAGTTACGGCCGAATCCAAATTCTAAGAATTTGAGGCAGGTTCTTTGGCAATTCTCAAAAACTACATTCCAAAACTAAATTGTTACTAAGAAATGATATCAATGTAGTATATTTGTCGCTGATGATATGAATTATGATATTATAAGCGTACGTGTGATATAGCTAGGCCCAGTTTTATTGTTATTTTTAATTTAATTTAGTATTTGAATCTCCTCACTGTTACAAAAACAAATATAGTGTTTTTCGTAAGGTCCATTAAATTTACTTTTATATTTGAAAACATGAAGATAGAATATAAGAGATCTTTATTAATATTCTTATCATTGTGATGCACTAGCTGAGATCATTATGTTAATTTTCTTTATAAAAGTGGGAAACACGGAAACCTAGTCAAACTACATGTTATTTATATTGGAAAATTGATTAAGTATTTGTTGCTCGTAATCTAGTCTTTTCAATTTGCATTAGAATAAAATCTTAAAAGTTAATGGCATGGACGTGCATGTTATCTTTCGCCCATAAAACATTTTTTCTTCTAGATGATGTTATGAAACACAATATGCTTATATTACTTGGAAAATTGGGGTAATTATTTTTTAAATGAGACATTTGAAATGTATTATTAAATCTCCAATTCAAATGTGAATGAAAAAAAAAATCCTCCAATTCAAAATAATATTCATAGTATACTCGCTTGTCAAATGTCAGCTATAAAATTATATGATGATATATCAATTATTGGTTTCTTTTTAATTTAGTGCAGACGGCGATATCATAAATATCTATAAATAAAAAAAAGAGAAAAATATCAATTAAATTTGTAAAACCAATTAAATAAGTTCTTTTTTTTATTTGAGATAGAAATTGATCTCTCTTAATTGATATTTTTCGGTACACACGAATCTCTAAACACATACTTCACTATTATTTAAGTCATTTTTATGTCTTAAAAATATTAAATTTCAATTATCTATTGAAGAATTCTTAGTGTACATTGAACAAGATTAGATGTAAGTTATACCTTAAGATTTTTGTATACATTCACATGCATACAAAGTATATACTTGTATAAACAAAAATTCCTCAAGATGACACTTGAGATCAAGTACTTCTCGAGAACGCTTCTGCAACTTTGTCAAAAAAAGAAAGAAAAAAATAAATATACAACGATTTAAGTGCCTATCAAGTTGATCTATTATATTTTATAAGTGTTTTTTTTTTTCTTCAGAGGCCACAATTATCTTCTATTAAAAACAAAGATAATACTACTTAAATTGGGTAGTACTATAATGACTAGTAAAGCACTAAAGCTCTCCCTCTTATACTTTGCAAGTGTTATATTAATTAACGATAGTTTTAAAAGTATATTAATTAAAAACTAATAAATAAAAAGTTTGTTAAAATACAGTAAAATATATGAATAAAATTAAACATTGAAATTTTATATATATAATTATTTTTTACTTCATTTTTAGCTCTCTTAAGGCACTATTCTCATAATTAAAACAAGAAAACTAAATATGTTCCCCTTTTACATTAGCTTTTGCCTCTATTTTATTTTCTTAAAACAAGAAAACTAAAAGTTAGTTACCTACGTCAACATAAACAAGCGTAAATTTATAATTGGTTAAGGAAAGCAAAATCTGAATCTTTAACATCAAAGCATGTAAAACCGGAAGCTCTGCACCTTTTCTATCAAACAGATTTCTGGAAATGAAGTGGATATTTAATCAATAGGATAAGTGAAGCCGTGCTTAGAAATTCAGCAGCAACTTCACGGTTCTCAATCACAGGCAGTTTTATTTGCAGTTTTATTTTACCAACAAAGGATTGATTCAGTTCATAAGATCATGATTCATCTAAAAATGATAAGAAAATTATTCATTTAAAAAAGATATAAGTTTAATTCTTACTGTCTATATAAGAGTTTTTTTGATAAATAATATGTAAGTATTTATTTAAGTATTTTTTGAACATTGAGATATTTCATCTCTAACTTTTATCCTTCATTTTGGGTTGATCCAAGAAATTTTAATATTCAAAGTGAACTTTGACGTGGAATTTTTTAAAACTAAAAATTATGTTTTTATCATTCACCAAGAAAAAAAAATACATAATTAATATTACCACTACCATTATACTTGATCGGTTAACAATAAAAATTGTATAAAAATTAATGCTAAATACTTTTTTTTTCTTGAGACTTAGAGCAAAAGGTTTCCTCATGCTTGGACCGCGATTCTCTTAGTACATTTATATTGTGCATATATTGACTTTAATATAAAAAATTGATTCATTGATTTTAATGGATTTTTTCCTCTAACCACATATCATTAATCAATGGACGAAACTTTCTATGAAAAGAGAGAAAATTATCAGAGGGTTTAAGAAAATATATATTTATTCACTCCAAAAATTTAATATTTGTTTTTTGCTGAGTTCCAAAAAATTAATAATTTTATCAAGTACTTATGAAGTTATTTAAAAAAAGTTATTAGTTAGTAAAAATATTTTTCAGAACCTAGCTAGAATAATAATTTTGCCTACCTTACCATTAGATCAACTCCAACTGCTATGAACTATTGTTTATAATAATAAATATTTACTTATATAAAAGACTTAAATATATTTTTAGTGTCTTAAATTTGATTTATTGTTGTTTTTTTCTCATAAATTTAATTTTTTAATCTCAATTTGGAAAATGCTCTTTTGTGTCCCTCTTGACTAATTTTTGATCATTTGGATGCTTGTGACAATTTTTTTACTACTAGAGCAACTAAAAAGAGTTTTTTTCAATATTGAGAGATTTTTTTTTAAAAAAAAAAGCAAATTTAAATTAGTAGATAATGATCGAAATTTAAAGAAGCAAAAACATATTTAAACCTACATAAGATAAATCAAAATATTTTACCAAAAAGTAAATCAAAATATAACAATAATTTAATTTCTGAAAAATGAGTGAACGTTTTATATTAGATATACACTAATGCATAAAAAAAATAGATATACATTTTTAACCTTCCCCCAATAACAAGAAAATTGTTATTAACCATCACCCTACTCTTGATGTTTTTAAGTAGCCAAATAGGTAGACAAATACATTTCTGGAATAATTTCCTTCTTCTTTTGTAATTCATGCATGCTTTCCTCTCTTAATATTTAAATACTTGTTTTTCTTAATCTAGGTGGGAAAACTTTAAATATCAGTCCTTAGAGCCAAGAAAGTATATACTATTACACCTAAAGATATTGTTATTTTCTCATGAAAGTAAGCACATACATTTTCCTGGTGCCTCATGGTCAACTCATTTCCACGTGTACAAAAATTAGACCAATTGTGTGTTGCCAAGAATTTGCACGTAGCTATGAGGTGCAAGTTTTCCACAATATGCACATGATTGGAGCACACTCAACTCTTGGCCCCACACGATTGTTGTACCATTATTAAGTACCACTGATTTAATAAATAGAAAATTTTGACCTTGACCTAGCAAATGAGATGAGATCCACTTATGACATTAGAGTCACACCAACACCTTACACCTTGTTCTGATTTAAAATATGTCAATCAAATGTGTGTATCCACGTACTTTCTTTTTCCCCTTTGTTTTCTTTTCAAAGTCGAAGACCAAATGCTACGTAATTTCCAATAAACGAGTTTTGAAAAGAGATGGAAATAAACAAAACATTTTCATTTTTCACATACATACAAAATGTCAACACACTAATATTGACTTTAAGGTTGATTTTGCTCCTCTTTTATGGAACAATGTGTGGCAAAGTGAAATCTTAGATCAGAGTATTAGTCTATTTTTAACACTTATCACTAGCACACGTTTCTGGAAGTTGAAAACCACACATTCATACTTGTGCATGATGCCGCTCATTAATCTGCCTATCTATGCCTAAAGGCATATTTTTGCTTTACCCCGTCAAAGGGGGGACCAAAGACTTGGAACACAAGTGGAGTGTCTGACTTGCCAAACATAATAATGAGGATCAAAGAATTAATAGTTTCTTAGAGATCAATGGAGAATAAAAATGTCTTGTGTGTTTTTTGTTTTGAAGGAGCAAATGTTTCTAGATTTTATGTTAGAACCACTTTGAAATATCAACCACGAAAGTTATGATTTGCTCAAGCGGATATTCTCAGTGTGAAATTAAAAGATCTAAGATTTAGTTTGTAATAATGAATGTTATGCTTTAAACAAAAAAGAAAACACAACATTTGTATATTAATCTCTATGTCCTCCCCATATGAATCTTGTCTCATACCAACCAGATTGTATTCGAATCGATCTTCCAAAATCATTCTTTACTCAGAATTGTATAAACCATTAGAGAATGATTCCGAAAGAGCAGTTTGAATATATTTTCATTGATTTGAGGCAAGATTCATATCATCTCCTCAAAAAAATAAAGAGTTGGACAAAACTTAGATGCACTTTTTTTTAAGTACTTTTAGTGGTGGTGTCTAATTAAAATAAGAGTTTTACTTAAATAACTCATGTAATAAAGATTTATATTAAAAATTAATATCAAACATTGAGGTAAAATTTTGATTCTAATTGGATAGCAATACCAAAAGCACATTTAGCAGTGTATTTATATCTTGTCTTCGTAGATCTCACTTCTAACTCTTCAAATTTTGAAAATGTAAAGATAATTTCTCGTGGATGGAAGTTTTTTTCTTTGTCCAAGTCCAACTCACCATAACTGTTGTAATTTTCTCTGGACCAAAAGAAAACTGTTATATTTCTGGATTGTCTATATGAATTGGGCTTCATGGTCAGTAAAGTCCATAGATCTGCATAGAAACAACAAAGATAATCAGATAATAAAGAATTTATGTTTTTGTTCACTGAAAATTACTTACTTTTGAAAAAAAAATTCTGAAATCATGTTTGACTTGATTTCTCCTTTATAAGAAAAAAAATATTTTTTTTGGATCAAATAATATTTAAGTTGATTATGAAAAGAAGCCTTATAGAATAAAATGATATTAGGAACGTATAAGAGACACCATTTCGTATTTAGATTCTGGTATGCCATTTATACTTGGATTTTCCCTGTTATAAGTATATCTTATGTAAATATCAAAAGCGAGACTTTATTTCAGGTGTTATTTTTCGATCACAGTTAAAGTTTCATATCAGAAAAGCGAGTTTCAATGTCAATCTGTATTAGGTGAGTTATTAATTGAAGAATAACAAAAACGATATTGTCCTAAGAAAAAAAAATGTTACCAAAAATCAAAACCTGATAGGCTTAAGTTGCAAAGTGTCACAAACACCAAACAACAATTATGGCTCATCACATCTTAATCATTTATATTGTCTTTTTTTATTATTATTGTAGGAATCAAAGACATATATTAAGAAATTTATAATAATTTGTGCATCCTACATTCCTACTCAACTAATTGAGATAGATTTCATTTATATTGTCTACCAACGAGAGATACATATATGCAATAATAATAAAAAATAGATCAATACAATACATATAATAAGAAATATCTCTAAATCTAATTGCAAATGACTGAGCAGTGAGCAGTGAGCACATTAGGAAGTGAAGTTGACGATAAAAAAAAAGACCCAAGCCCAAATAGAGGGAATGTGCAAGCAGGTTGCAAATTGCAATTGGCAATTGCTTTAAGCACCTCATGAAATACTCTCTGTACCTCCTTTAACTTTTTCTTTTTTTTATAAAATCTGGAAACGACCCTAAAGCGCATAATTATTATTTGGTTATTTTTTGGAATGAAAAATTTGGAACACATAAAAATTGTGGAGCCTTTTGGAAAAGAAAATCCGAAACTATTTTTTGATCATGCTGGATTAATCCGAAAAACAAATATATGTATTCCAGATTATGTGTAGGAATGAAAAAAAAAATGAAATCCTCTAATGGATTAACTAATTTGGAAATTATCAAAATAAAATGAGATTGGAATTTGCCATAGATTTATGATTAGGCAAGCTAGAATATCAATTTTGTATTTTGCATTATGTGTTTCAGAATGAAAAAAAATTGAAAGTCTCTTACGAATTACCTAATTCTAAATATTGGAATTTACCATCAATTTTGGATTAGGTAATCTGGAATAACAATTAGGTATACTGGATTACTTGTGTTCTGGAATGAAAAAAAAAAAAAAAAAACAGATTACCTAATTCTAATTCAAAAGATTGAAATTTATCATCAATTTCGGATTAGGTAACCCGGAATAACTGAATAACAATTCTGCAATTTTGGATTGAGGTATCCAATTTGGAAGAAAAAAAAAAGTTTTGCTATCAATAAAACCCATCAATACGGATTCAGGTATCAAAATTAACAAATCTATCAAATTTTTCGGTACAACAAATCTATCAATTTGAGAGCGTACTTTAAAAAAAAAAAAAAAAAAAAAAAAAAAAAAAAAAATCTGAGAGCGTGCTAGTGAGTCTTATATTTGAAATGGGGTTTAGAAATTGCCAACACAAAACCAACAAAGAATTATGGAGGTGCAGTGTGAAGCAATTGCCTGCTATTGATTAGGTACCGTCTATAGATTGTTAAATCCATAAACATTAGGTGCTATATATTTTCCAGATTCGAAAATTTGCAAAAGGTTTTTTTTTCTTTATCAGAATACGTGTTCCAGAATACATTAAGTATGTTTGGATAGAGAATTTTAATTAGGAAAAGTAATTTATTGGAGAATTTAAAATTCTTTAATTTAAAATCCATTGTTTGGATTTTTTTTATGAAGAATTTAAATTTTTGAAATTTTAAAATAGAATTTTAAAGAACTAAAATGTGGAATTTGAATTTCCTTCTAAAAGGTGAGACATTGAAATTATCTTCTTTTATAAAAGCTCTAATTGCATTACTCTTTGCTCCGTCCCACGACACCCATCTCACACGCCTCTCCATGTATGAAATTCAAAATTTTAAAAATGAAGAAATTCAATTTTTTTATCCAAACACAAAATTTTGAAAATGAAGAAATTTAATTTCTTTATCCAAACACAAAATTTTAAAAATAAAAGAATTTTAATTGATGCATTTTAATTTCCATGAATTTTAAATTTCCTGAAATTTTAAAATACTTCATCTAAACATACTCTAAGGATTTAGTGTATAAGTATAACTTCGGAACACATATTTTGGAATTTTAAAAAAAATTGCGGATTGTCTAATTGATCCAGAAGTGACTTAATTAGTTATGTTAATCTGGTTGTCTCTATAGTGTCTCTTTGCATTGTTTTTATTTCAGTGGATCGACTATTTGTACTAGCACTGACATTGTGTGTAAGTTACATGTTTCATTCTTCCTCATATTTTTCCTTTCTGGAGTTAAAAATTATGGAAGCTAGCTTGTATATCCTGTAACTAGTAAAAGTAGCAAAAAAAGAAGCAACAATTGTGCCAATTTAGTCTTTCTAAAAATTGTTAGGCAAAGACAGCACAAGCTAATAACTAAATTGATTGGTGATGTATAATATAATTTTAGAGATCTTGTTCTTTTTAATTTCATATACTAATTTTCCCAACCTGTTCTGCTCAACGAGAACAGAAATGTCCAACAAGTGGTGTTGGATGATTTTATGTTGGATCAAACTCTCTCTCTCTTAAGAAGCTTATGGAAATGAAGCAACTCAAGGAAGAAGATCACAGCACAGTAAACACGACGCGTTGGGGGGTGCGGTGTGTGCTGGTGTGAAGGAAAAGAGAGAGCCGGAATTGTGTGTACCTTTCACCATGACTGATGTTGAATTTATAGGATAGTACCTGGATATTGATAGAATGGTGGTTGAGGCCCATTATCTTTGGCCGAGATATTTGAATATCCCCTCTATCTTTCTGTTGCAATATCTGATATCTTTTACCGGGATATCCGGAGATATGAACAATTAGAAGATAACAATATATCTTCTGTTAATATATCTTCTGTTCTTGGTTGGTTAAGATATTTTGAATATTTGGGTTAACAAGATAAAGGATAAATATCTTTATCCGTAACACAACCATTACAGTTTCAAGAACTAAAATAATTGATAATTGATAATTTTAGAGATTATTTTAGCTTTTTGTTGATTTTAAGAACTAATTTGATTAATTATTATAATTTTAGAGACTGTGATTCATATGTAAAACTAAAATATATTTTATGATCTAATCATGTTCATACATAAATAACATAAATAATTAGATCAAGTGTAGAAAAATTAAGATCTGTTATGTTCTTCAAGAACAGATGTCCAGCAACAATGCTGGATGCTTGATATATGATCAAACTCTCTCTCTCTCTCTCTCAGGATGCTTATGATGTCCGAAGCACCCCAAGGAAGATGAAGATCACAACAGGTCTACACAACACGAGTGGCGTGCAGTGTGTGCTATGTGAATGGAAAAGAGAGAGTCAGAATGTGTGTACCTTGCACCTTTGGTGATACCTCTATTTATTCTTACTGACCTGTGAAAAATAAAGGGAACTCCTGCCAATTCTTGGTCATGATCTTCAATAAGATGAGCAGATATCTTCAATATTTTTCATGTAAATATTGCTAATTATTTCTCTTGATTCTGGTGAGTATTTAGGACCTGATTCCCCCTGAAGTTTGCCAGAAATCACGGTATGGTGATTGTATTGGGCTTCTTGGCCTTTGGCCCAATATTAACATCCGTAACAGTTGCCCCTCATCCCGGTTATCGAGTAATCTAGATGACCGGGGTGATTCTTATATCGCAATGAAGTAGGGTCATGATCGGGACGATTATCTCGGCCAAGTCGACCATGCTAACAAGTTTCCGAGATTGATATCTTTCTCGGCCTATGTTTGCTACCTCGGTGAGGCTCTTAAGCAGTGGCCACTTGTTTTCTCCACAAGAGCCGACCTCTTTTCCCGACCTCTGACAATGAAGCGTCCTTACTAATTTCTCGGACATGCGAAGAGACACGCCTCCCAGGCATTTAATGCTCTGTCGTTTCTTTGCACGTTTCAATCATGACTATCCTGAGCCAATTTTCATTTTGCCCCTGCCCTTTGGTGGGTTGGTCGCTTTTGCCCCAATGGAGAGTCACATTTGTCAGTTACTTGTTCTCATCGATTCGAATTTCGACGGTTACTCTTTTCAATATTATAGGGCTTGACGGTTACTTTTTATCTTTATAGGCCTTACCTTGTCATTTCTTCCACTATTTTCAGAATCCACAGGTCATTTCCCTTCTTCTGTTTGTCCTCGCTCCAGTCTTATTCTTCATCTTCGTGTTTGGTGCTTCTGCCTTCCTTTACCAGAATCCTTCTACTCCAGGTACCTTTCCTTTCTTCCCTATTTGTGATTTTTGCGTTTCCATTTTCAACATTGTGTTTGTGTTATTTTGATTTCTCTACCCCTTTTTTCTTCTTAGCCCTACTTCTGGGTTTTCCCTTCTGTTTCTTCGTAGTTTATCTTTATCCCCTATTCCTTTTCTCTTGTGCTTCAAATCCCCCCTAACATTGTGGAAATGGGATTCACCCCTGAGGAAGAAGCACGCATTTGTAGGACAATTCCCCCCTCTTCAGGCTTTTGGTTTTTTGGCCTGCCTCTTTCAGAGGAAGAAAAAGCTAAGCGCTTATTACGCACCCCTTCTGGTAGTTCTAAACCTCCCAAAAACCTCTCAACCAGAAAACCCTCCTCTTCAAAGGTTGTAGCAAGTTTCGGTGTTGAGTCTAATAAAGAGTCTAGGGGTTCATCTGTGATCCCTTCTGGCATTCCTTTAGTGCCACGTCCTGTACAGCCTTGCCCTGAGACTCGGTTTGAACCATGTCCGAGGTGCATGGATAGGTTTCTGTACCTGGCTAGCTCGGGTTTTGACAAGCAAGCCGATGATGTAACGCCTTGTTTTACTACCTTGTATTTCATTGATTTTTAGTGAAAATTTCTTCTCCATTTGCTTTAGAATTCTCTTAGTTATAAATTTCACGAAAAATTCTTTTCTTCTTGCTTAAAATAATTCATGCGAAAGGTATTAACCATCAATATTGTAAACGTGTTCGTTCGAAGTCCAAAATAATAAAATACAGTCCACAATACAATCCAACATAATATACAGACTGGTCTAAGGTCTAGTACAAATTACACATCATTAGGACAATTACAAAAGATAAGTCATCAAAATATCTTCATCATATCTTCTTCTCAACCATTTGCTGCTATGTTTTACTGTTCCCCTGCTCGCCCAAATAAATTGGGGTCATCACAGGTGTTAACCACAGACACAAAAATAGGGTAAGTTTATGATAAACATAGTTCAAGTCACATAGTATATACAGCATACAGATAATTATACAACATACTCATCATGCGATGCATGCTCATCTTCTTTATATGATGCATGAATCTCTTTCAAATTCTCATCAATTGGTACCATAGTCAAGATAGCTTACTCTCTCTCTCGGAATTGGATCGACCAGTCAGGGTAGGTCAGTGTTGCAAAAGGACTTACACCCACACTACATGTGATCATCATGGGTAGGTGATCTCCCTACTGCCACTACCCCCCAGCTTAGACACCTTTTGTCTAAACGCTCGTCTCAATTCTAGCTATCTGACATACCTCCTCTTGAGGTAAATAACACGGACTAGCCCCCGCCAGGCATATGCATATGAAACATGCATAAATGATTCTCTTTTTATCTCATATTTACTCTTCAATATTACTCTTCACTTTGTATATCATATGCTTCAATTTTCAACATGAAACTAACACACAGCTCAATATATTCAAAGACTCATGGAACATTCTTATTAAACAACATATAAAACTTCTTCCAACAATTACATAAAACTTTATAAAACATTCAAGCATACAACCATAGTTCATCTCCATAAATTTCTCAAAGACAAGTCAAAATACACCAAAACTCAAGCACTT
>PYAF01001313.1:51443-89198 GCA_007407185.1 Glycine tomentella | reverse complement strand
GCTAGAGTAAGAATCTTCATCATGTGCCTTACAAGTGTCCTAACTCTTGTATTTATCACATGTCTTACTTTTATATGAATATTCTCTTCCTTTCTACATGGTTCTACACGTGCTCTTCATACCTAAGGATGGGAACATAAGTTTTTCTTCCTTTTATACCATTGGATGCTTAAGAAAAACCTAATTCCACTTATGGTTTTCTGTCACAACTAGTTTGATAATTTGCTATTTAAGAGTATTTGGTATTTCCATCTCTGTATTTCCATCAAGTTCTCACAGAATCTCTAAGAATATTTGATCATTTTTTGCCTGAAGGCATTATGGTAAATTCATTCTTTATCCTAGGGCATAACTGTCATTTTCATAATAGAAATATCTATTCAAAATTTCTAAGGGTATTCTTGTCATTTCCAAAATATCCAAGGGCATTTATGTAAAATTTCCTCTTAAAATATCTTTCTAAAATATCTAGGGGCACTTTTGTAATTCTGAAAATATCCAAGGGCATTATCGTCCTTTTACCCTCAAGGGCATTTTTGTCATTTCAAATTTACGGTAAGGGCAATATGGTTATTTTTTCCCAAACATTTCCGTAATATCTCCAGTTGATATTTCACTCTAATCTTTCAAATATAGAGTATCAAATCCTAATATGCAAGAATAATTCATATAATGTTTTGGCTTTAGTTATGGAAATTTTGGGATGTTACAGATGACGTATTGGATGGTAGTCGTCATCCCACCTATGCCCCGGCCCAGAACTGAGGTGCCGCCTGAGCGTATTGATGCCCCGGCGTTGGCTGATACTTCAAGCCTTGCCGTCGGTTTTCCAGGTATCTTTACTGATCATTATTTTCTTTCTTGTATTTTGTCGTAGGTCATCATGGATGTCACTTCCATGGAAATAGTCGAAGAGTCTCGGTCAACCGATTCCCACACCGACAGCCCCTCTCCAAACCTGATAGCTAAGTTTCCTTGGGTTACCTTTGAGGTTCTTAACACCTCGTCCACTATGAGTCCGGAGAGTGTAGCCGCTTTCCCTATTGGGAACCAAGAGGGATTCTCAATTCGCCACCCCGACCCTCATGAGCCGATATGTTCTTGTGCTGAACAAGGCAAACTTAACTTTTTCTTTTTCTGCACTGACGTGGTCACCCGCTTGGGTATCCGCTTTCCCCTTTCCGAGTTCGAGATGATGCTCCTAAAGCATCTGTCTTTAGCTCCTTCCCAACTTCACCCAAATGGTTGGGCCTTTGTAAATTCCTTTGAGGATTTGTGTATCAATTTGGGAATCCCTTGCGCGGTTCCCGTTTTTATGTATTATCTTTTCGCTCATACTGGCCGCACTGGCCGAGAGCCTTCTAATCGGAAAGGATGGACTTCCTTAAGGAGTCATCCTAAGCGCAAGCTTTTTCCACTTTTTACTGAATCTTTTAAGAGGTTCAAAAATAATTATTTCCAAGTTTGTGCCAAACCTGGCCAACAACCTTTTTCCTTCAAGGGCCAGAGTCTGCCGGGGTAAAGTGAAAGTTCCCGCTTTACTGGACTCGTGCCCATCATGAATTCCAACCCACCTTCTACCATCGTGATGAGACAGGGTTGTCGGATGCGGATGCTTATTCGGTCATCCAGATCGATGCCTTCTGAGAGAGCCAGGGCTTTTGCGACATTCCTCCTGCTCCTCATAACTGTTAGTCTAAATTTTGAAGTATGTTGTATCGTTTTTTTATTTCTTGTGTTAACTGTTTGCTTCATTTTGCAGCCATTGAAATGGAAGATCAAACCGACGACCTAACATCTCGGTCCCATAAGATTTTTGGTGCCCCAAAGCCGGCCTCTGGTGCCAATGAAGTTCCTCCCTTCTTCTCAAAGCTCAAGAAGAGGAAGGTGAAGAAGTCGGTCTCGGGAACGGCCGTTGTAACGGCGACCCCGTCTACTCCCATTCAAGCTCCTCTTGCCGACGCCGCTGGTGGCCCTTCTCCTTCTGCCCTGCCATTGATCCTCCGACCACGGAGCCCTCTACGGCCGTGCTCCCAGAAGCCCTGAAGCTGGAGCTCGGCCATTTATGGGAAAGGGGGACTGAAGAGCTCTTTCCTTTTGTCCAGGCTCCCAAGCGCTTTGCTTACTCGACCCCGTTTTCTAACGAAGATATCCAGCAGCTCCAACAAATGCAGCTCTGTGTTTACCAGACTGCTTCTCTTGTTGACAATCTAGTCGCTTTGAAGACTAGATACAACAGGAGTCAAGAGGAGTTGGCTGCCGCCCAAACCAAGACCCAGAAAGCCGAGGAAGAGTTACAGCTTGCCCGGGAAGGGTTTGAGTGCAATCTTCAAACTGCTCGTTTTGAGACTCAACAGGCTCTTGCCAAGGCAGCCCTTATGACCGAAAATCTTAATGAGGTCAAAACCATGTTTGAGGGGGCCCAAGCAGAGGCCAAGAGGACTGAGTCCAAATTCTTGGAGGCGGAGAAGGAAGCGGCCGAGCTGCGGGAGACGATGCTTTCGGTAGCCGAGGAATCTTTCAACAACGCCTTGTCACAGGTCCGTTGTCTCAATGCCAGAATCACTCTAAATGCTGAAGGGTTGCACTTTCAATCATTTGTTAGTGATGGTGCAGTTGTCCCTTACTTCGAGTAGGATGATTCTGTTGTTGAGGTCGGGGACGTGCCCGAGACTGGTGCTGAAGAGATCCCGGCTCCTACTGGTGGTGCTTGAAGGGCCGGGATGCCGGTTTATTTTGTAATTTTTATAATCTTTGAACAAATTTTTACTTTCGAACAATTTTTATTTTTGCACAATTGAAGTACAATTGCTTCCTATAATGGTGTTCTTTTTAGAACTATTTTTGTATGCGCATTTAAATATTCATTTGGCTCCAACGGCCAAGTATAATATCGAAAATCTAGGAGATTATTGGCTCATCGATCCCCCGGACACACATTTGCATATCGAACTCGTCAATGTGTACCTGCGGATCCTGACTTCCATCATACTTCGAAAGGAAGGACCCATCAAAATCTTCAATGAATTGGGCGTTAACGATATCGTCCACAAACAGACTATCATTGTGTTGTTCACGTCGGTATTTCCTCCTATACACCTCGGCCCCTTCTCTGCTTTGATTGACCGGGCTTCCTTTGATGACGGCGGCTTGGCGGGGGATCTCGGCCCTGAAGGGCAAATTATGCTGCTCCGAGTTGGGTTCTTGCTGGCGAGACACTGCTCCTGGTTCAAAGTGAACGTTTTGCTCCGACGCCTCGGCGTCTATGTCATGCGCAAGGCGGAATGTTTGCCCTTGTGTCGGAATCTCCATGTGGCCAATGCGCTGCTCCATCTGCTGTAGTCGGCGTTCTTCATCATGCCTCCATCTCGCACAACGGTCATCTAGTTGTGCGATCATGTTGTTCATATCTTCCTGACGTTGAAGGGCGTGCCGCCGTTCTAGTTGCTCGATCCGGGATAAAATGGATTGCAGCGCGTTGTTGGTGAGGCGCTGCATCGATTCTTGCTCCACCTCGGCTAGCGCGAGGAGTGGATTCCTTGAGACTGCCGGCAAAGGAAGTGGATTGTTCTGCGGTCGAGATGACGCAGTGTCCGAGAGTGCGTCTTCCACTCAGACGAAGAGTGACCTTCTGTGCACGAGTGGGTCTTCATGCTGGTGTCTTTTCGTGTTTACTATGGTAGGAGTCGAAATTTAACGGTCCCCACATACGGTGCCAATGTAACACCCCGTGTGCACCCGGTGTATTATCATTACGATTATATCAGAATTAGGGCTTAATCGCTGAATTAAAACCTTTTACGGAAGCGTAAATCAAAACCATATTTCTTAATTACATTATGTATGGAATTTAGCATCTTAGCATAAACAAAACAACACAAGCCCCTGCCGATCCAATTCACACAACATAATCATAGACAGATAACATAAACATCACAAAGATATAAACAGGAGGAATCTCATTACATAACATAACTGGTTATGTACATATACATAGTCTGACACTCGAAGTGTCTATACAAAAGAATGAGCGTCTGCGTGCTTTTGATCCCAAGGACCCTTCCTCACACGAGGGCATACTTACAGTATATATATATATATATATATATATATACACATCTCAAAATACATGTACACACACATATGTCTTCCCTCTACAGGGGTACAAAACAACTAAAGCTGAGCCGAGCTCCAAGCTTCCACTGCTGCCTCACAGCCAAGCAGCACTGTCTCTACTGGGGCCTCCCGCCCTGAGACCGCTCCTCTCTGCCAGAAGAGTCACCTGAAACAACATAAGCCCCACACGGGGTGAGATATACATCTCAGTAAGCTCAGGGTCCTTGGAGGCATCTCCTCCACCCTGGCTCACTCATCATGACACACGTCATCAAGGTTTCACAATACACTGGCCTCCCGGCCCTCACAATAATACAAGCAAGTCATCTAGCTCTAATGTAAGGTGGATCCAATAAACACCAAACCTCAGTGTGAAACCGGAATTCACACCCGTGTCGTCCCATCGGGAGCTACCCCTTACGCATGGACGTACGTATATGGTACCTCCGAGAATAGGCAATCAACCGCAACGGGACACACCTATCTCTTGGTTTTAGGGGATCATCATCACCCCGGGATCTAATCAACCATGAGCAAACCAAACTAGGACGTGCGCTCTACTCCTAGGGAGGTTCATATCTATCTAACTGGCCAGAAGATCTAACAACAGGTATCATACATATCTCAAGCACAGATACAAGCATATATCATCATGAGTATGCAACAACCAATAATGCATGCATCATGAATGTAACCACTACTCCCTCGGAGTATGGTGGAGCACAAACAAGTGGGAAACATCCCCAAGGGACCAAGAACTTACCTGGCAAAGCCGAGCTTTGCGGTTCTTTCCCTGCTCTGTGGCCTACGCCACTGACACCCGCGGTGTCACGCCCTATACAAGGCACACATTCACATATCAATATCCGTACACCCACAAAAGCACAAAGCATAATACGGTTCACAACCGTTCAATGAAAGGACTCATAATCCTTTCCAACCACAAGGTCATCTAGCCTAAGGTTTGTCAGAGTCCAATCAAAATATACCATTCAGAGACCCTCAATGGTCTAGCTTGGCCTAGCCAAAGCACTAGTGTCTTCGCAAGACACCGGTACAAGCCAATGTCAGGAGCTCAAAGCTCTAAACCGATCAAAGGCTCACACATGGCTTAAACGGTTCTTCCAAACATAAGTCACCGTTCCAATAGCCTTCTAAGGCCATCAAAGCCATCAACCAAGGCTCTTGCATGTCAAAACAAGGCTAAGCAACTCAGCACACCACTAAACATGCATTACATAGAGCCAAGAATCAAAGTTCACCAAACTAACAATTGAGAGCTAATCCTTCATCCACATTACATTCTAAACACATGATTCTAAAGGACCCAAGGCTAATTCTAGCTCTATCACAAGTGGGTCACTATTCACCTAAAACCCCAACTCACAAATTAAATGGTGAAACTTGAGTTTCTTACCTCAAAGATGACAAGGAAGGCCCAAGGACGACTCCCCCTAGCTTGGGTACCCACGAATCGCCGCCGTTCCTCGCCGAACTCAAGTTCTTTGAACTTCCCTTGAGAAAGGGATTCTCTAATTTGGGGATTTTTAGGGAAAATAGATGAAGGATTCAAGCTCACCAAGTGTTTTCCACAAGATTGGTGTTTAAAGGGACTTATTTTGGTGAACTATGGTGAAGGAATGAAGCTTGGAGCTTCAACAATGGAGGTGGGACGTTCCAAGGAAGAAGAAGCAAGGTTTCCCTTCAAAATCGCGACTTTTTCCTTTTATACCAACTCTGTCAGAGGTCCTGCGCGGATCGCGCCACACCCCGCGCTAACCGCGCCACACATTCCAGGACCTGTGGCGCCAACCGCGCCACATCTGGCGCTGACCGCGTTGGATTCCAGAGGCAAATGGTTTTCCAGGGCACTTCCAGCGCGACTCGCGCCACCAATGGCGCTACTCGCGCTGGCTTAAAAACCTTGGCACCACTCGCGCCACATACGGCGCTGACCGCGTCAACTTCCAGAGAAAACTGGGTTTCTGGAGGGCTTGTGGCGCTGACCGCGTCACCTTGGCGCTACCGGCGCCACACTCCAGAACTGTGGCGCTGACCGCGCCAAACCCGACGCTACCCGCGCCACATTCCAGACTTGGTTTTCTTCTGAAGAACCCTAGCGCTGACCGCGCTAAACCTCGCGCCAGCCGCGCCAGGCTTCAGAGTCATCACAGCCAATGTTCTGTTCTTTAAGAATAGATGTCCAGCAACAATGTTGGATGCTTGATATATGATCAAACTCTCTCTCTCTCTCTCAGGATGCTTATGATGTCTAAAGCACCCCAAAGAAGATGAAGGTCACAACAGGTCTACACAACAAGAGTGGCGTGCAGTGTGTGCTGTGTGAATGGAAAAGAAAGAGTCAGAATGTGTGTACCTTGCACCTTTGGTGATAACTCTATTTATTCTTACTGACCTGTGAAAAATAAAGGAAACTCCTGCCAATTCTTGGTCATGATCTTCAATAAGATGAGCAGATATCTTCAATATTTTCCATGTAAATATTGCTCATTATTTCTCTTGATTCGGGTGAGTATTTAGGACCTGATTTCCCCTTAAGTTTGTCAGAGATCATGGTATGGTGATTGTATTGGGCTTCTTGGCCTTTGACCCAATATTAACATCCGTAACAAGATCATAAATATCTTCAGCCATTATTATTCTCGTTTGTTTTTAAGATGAGTTGTAGTTGTTTGTGAGTCAAGTAATCCGTGAATGCTTTTTAAGTCTTCTAAACTCTTGCTCTCTTGCACATATGGTGTATTTCAGTTTTAAGAGAGTGAGATTAAGGACCTCAAACATGCATTATATATAGAACCTAACCATCAAGGTGTCTGTTATTAGTGGTGTGCAAAAAATATGGGTTGTTAGGATTTTTCTGTTGATGAAACAATGTGGACCATATTTTTGACTTTATCCTCAGTCAGTTACCAAAATAATCGAGACTAAAGGTTGGGTACACTTACATTCTCCCACTGGATCCACATATTTTGTCATATACTATAGTGAGAAATAAAATATATAAATCATGGGGATAGTTCCTCTAATATGTACGAATGTTATTTTTCATGTATTACATTGCATTATATTTCTCAAGCTCATACAACTTAATAGAATAAATCCAATGTTTATTCTAGGTCCAAACTTAATTGATGTTTCTCAAATAAATAACTATAGATGTGCATAAATTGAATGAAAAACATCACAATAGAGTTTCTTAATATCATTCTTACAATGAAAATCACATATGGGAAATAAATCTCACCCTTTTCCATATGATCCTTAAATTTAAATGGTGGCATGCCCTTAGTTAAAGGATCAGTAATCATTAATTCAGTGCTAATGTGCTCAATAACCACTATATTATCTTTAACGCGTTCTCTTATGGCTAGATATTTAATGTCGATGCGCTTGCTTCGACTACCACTTTTGTTATTCTTAGCCATAAAACAACAGCTGAATTATCACAATATATCCTTAATGGCCTAGATATAAAATCTATAACTCTAAGCCCAGAAATGAAACTCCTTATCCATACACCATGTGAGGTAGCCTCAAAACAAGAAACGAACTCAGCCTCCATGTAGTTGTCAATGTCTACTTAACACTTCTCCAAGACACATCTCCACTGGATAGCATAAAAATATATCCTGAAGTCAATTTTTTCGAATCGGCGCAACTAGCATAGTTTGAATCTGAGTAGTCAATCACTTCCAAGTTGTTAGTATGTTTATACATAAGCATGTAGTCCTTAGTTCCTTGAAGGAATCTCATCACTTGCTTTACAACTTTCCATTGGTTTAAAATTGGGTTACTTTGATATCTCCCTAACACTCCAACCACAAAAGCAATATCAGGTCTTGTGCAGACCTGAGCATACATAAGGCTTCCAACAGCTGAAGCATAAGAAATGTTCTTCATTTATTCTCGCTCAAGATCATTTTTCGAGCATTAGCTTAAACCAAACTTATCGCCCTTCACAATGGGAGCTATACTTGGTGAACAATCACTCATCCTACATCCTTCACAATGGGAGCATTAGCTTAAACCAAACCTGTCGCCTTTCACAATGCCTTCCCTGAAGTCTCAAATTGTTCATTAATGGACTTCAGGAGCACTCTCACATTGTCATACTGTTTAACTGAACTCCTAATACCAGCTGATATCTTAGTCTTAATGAACATCACACATAATCAGTTGGATCTTTCCCATTTCTCATACAGATCCACCTCCTCTGATTCATTGTTCTCTATAATTACTGGTGGCTTAGCTTTCTTGATAGCATAATCAATGTCCATATACCCTAGCGTCAATAGAATCCTTTCCTTCCAGATAGAAAAATTATCCCCTCTCAATTCCGGGACATCAGTTGTATTAATAGGTTGTATAGATGCAAAATATTTTAACATATATGCTTATCATTAAAATTTCAGACAAAAATAATGCATCATATTTTACCAATGTAAGTCATGCTTATAAAATTATAAATTTAGCGATATAAAATTTGTTTTTGGAGTAAAATTTTAATTCAATTAAATTCACATAAACATTATGATAAATCTATCAAGTTATATTTCTTGATCCTTGTGGGCAAATAAAAAAATATAATGTAATATTTTATCCTAATTAATCATACAAAATCGTAATAGAAATTTTTGTGGGATAATATCTACTATATTATATATGGCTAATTACAATTAATATCATCTACCTTGTGTGATCTAAAGTTTCTTAATATATAACATAAATAATTAAAGTTGTTGTGACTAAACTTTAATTAATTAAATTTGAAACATAATATTATGTATTTGATTTTATATATATATATATATATATATACATAATAAATTTTTTTAGAATATATTCATGTATAAAATAAATCAAAACTTCACAAATTACAAAAGTAAATAGAAACGTATAAACATATAACATATAAAAAAAGAGCTAATGTTAAATAGCTTAAAATGGTTTAGTGGCTTATGTAACCTTTAGTAAATGGAAGGTTATGGGTTTGAGACCTAGATAGTGTGTAAATGTTTTGTTTTTTCCTTTTTTTTTACTGTTCATCGTTTTCAACCTCTGATAAGTCAATTTGACCCATATGCAAACCCGATCGATTCTCACTCATTTGGAAACTATTCTACATGATTCAAAACCCATAAACACAAGAAAAACAATCAAAATAGAGATTCCTAATCTTATTTTTAAGAATTGAGGCTCTGATACAAAATGTAAAACTAAAATATATTTTGATCTAATCATGCTCATACACAAACAACAGAAGGAATTAAATCAAGTGTAGAAAAATTAAGATCATAAATACCTCTTGTTATTGATATTCTCGTTTGCTCCGAAGATGAGTTGAGTCAATTAATCCGTGAGTGCTTTGTAAGTCTTTCAAACTCTTGCTCTCTTGCATAGATGGTGTATTATAGTTTTATGAGAGTGAGAAGGACCCAAAACATACACTATATATGGAACCTAACCATCAAAGAAAATATTGGTTGTTGGGATTTTTCTATTGCTAAAACAATGTGGACCATATTTTTGACTTTATTCTCATTCACTTACCAAAATAATCGAGATTAAAGGCTGGACGCACTTACATTATAATCACATTAAAAAAATGGTGATTCATTTATGTATTTATTTTATTGATTTTGCTTACAAATTTGTTTTATATTAGATAATACTCTTATTTTAAAATATTTAATTTTGTAAGTTAATTATTTGAAAAGCATTTATGTCAAAACATTTATAGAGTGTTTATCAATTATCATCACTGAACAGAACCTTGACACACTAATGTAACATTTCGTTACAATCACATGAGAAAAATGATCTATTTAACACAAGAATTAATGGTTAATTTTCATTATCTATATAAAATTTCCTCGAATCAACTAAAATCATGTACTAAGAATATAATTAATCTTTGATATAGTGAATAATTAGGGAAAAAAAATATCATCACTAGATATAAAAAAAATAAAATTATCATCACTAAATAAGAATATTTCTTAACTAAAAGAACAAGGCACTTGAGATTTGAGAATTAAAGGTTCCTCTCTTCTCGGGCCGAAAGTGTGGGGCCATAATTAGCGTGCATCGGACGCAGTTAATAATGGTGAATGAAAGAGGGGGCGGGCCCACAACAAGATTCGCAAAAGATATATATATCTATATATATATATATATTTATATTTGGTGAAAAATGTAAAGCAAACCCTGATTGGACTTTAGCAGATAGCATAGGTTAATTTAATAGAATCAGTTTGAAGATAATCTCTTAGCAGTTGAAAGCCACATCATTGATCGCACGAACGATGCTAACATTGATTTTACGGTGAAAACCAAATTTAAAAAAACAAAAGTATAGCTACATAAACTAAATTGACATGTTTTTTATTAAAAAAAATAATTTGACATATTTTAAATTATAAGTATTAAATTGAAAAATAAGTGCAGTTATAGACAAAAGGGTATTTGAACCACAATTTTATCATTACTAACAATTCGTGATGGAATGATAACGTGAAAATAATTTATACTATAAATATATTTTAATTAAATTGTAAAACCTATCACTTTTGAAGTACTATTAATTATCAACTTTATATAAATGATTTTTATTTAAAATATTGTTTCTTTTTATCAATCAAACCAATAATTTAAATGTTTTTTATTTAAAATATTGTCAATCAAACAAAAAAATAGATCTAATGAGTATAGCTTAATTATAACCTATGTTGAGTTTATTTGTGGAAGAGAATATGAATTTGATTTTTATATAATAAGTATATTTTGGGAAAGTACATGGGTTTTTAATTGTGAATAAACTTCATATAATTAATCTAGTAATAGATATGAACGATTAGAGTTTGTGGAAAGACTTTGAAATCGATTCAACTTAACTGGTTGAACAATCTATCCCTTATAAGTTAAACTAATATAGCCTTGGTATGTGATGTGTAAGTTGTTATAAAAAATATAAACCAATATGTATAACAATACGTATAAGGGATATCCATTTTAAATTTTTTTTAAAACCTACCCAATGTGTTAATTAAGATTTAAAGGCTTGATTTTTACAAATAACATCAACATCAACAACATTTTTAACCTAAGTTAATTGGAGTCGATAATAGATGAAATCAATGATAAATACGAGAAAGTTATTAAAAAAAGAAAGGGAAGGGGAATAAAAAGGGGAAATAAGACAAAAGAAAAGAAAATAAAATAAAAGAAGAGTGAAAGAAGGAAGGGAGAAATGAAGTGGGTAAAAACTACAAAGGGACCATTTGGAACATAAAGAAAATAATGGGTCTAATCCTCCACCAAGCTTATAGTTTTTCTCCACTCCTTCATAAGGTACACCGTCTGCCAATCTATATATCACTCTATTAAACATTGTTTAATTATTTTTTCCTAGATAAGTTTCGGTCTTCCTCTACGTGTTCAAACCACATCAATCTATGTTCCTCATTTTTTCACTCATCGGTACTACTGCTATCTTTCATCGAATATCTCCATTTCTTATCTTATCCATCTTTGTATAATCACACATCCACCTTAACATCTTCATTTCTGCTACCCTTATTTTACATGTTGCCTATGTGATGATCAACATTCAGCTACATATAACATTGCAGGTCTTACAACTATTCTATAGAATTTTTCTTTTAGCTTAAGGGGAATTTTGCGGTCAAACAAAACTTCAATGAACTCCTTCATGTCATCCACCATGTTGATTCTATGATTTACATCACCGTCAATCTCTCTACCTTTTTGCAAATTTGATCTCAAAAAGTATCTAAAAGCATCTTTCTTGGGTATCTCTTGACCAAGTAGATGCATGAGGTCTTAACCACCATCTCTTATCAGTGAAAACGCACACTTCATATACTCACTCTTGCTCTGGCTTATCATGAATCCTTTAAACTCCAAAGTGTTTCTCCAGAATTCAAGTTTCCTATTAACACCGTCTTTGGTCTCATCAATAAGCACAATATCATCTGCAAAAAGCATACGCCACAATATTTCCTCTTGAATATCTTTTGTTAGTTCATTCATCACTACGACAAAGAGAAAAACTAAGAATCGAACCTTGGTGTACACCTACCGTGATAGGAAATTCATTGATGTTCCATTACAAGTTTTCGCACATGTAATAGCCCCACCATACATATCCTTGATTGCATTAACATACTTTAATGATACTTTTCTTCTCAGGAGTCCACCATAAAAATTTTCTTGGAACCTATTGTATACTTTTTATTTTAATCATTTGTGTATGTGTAACCACACATTACTTTTTTTTTCCTAACATATACTTTATTCAAACTAATAACAATACTCAAAGAGATTTTATAAGTTTATTTATTTATTTTTGTTTAATCTTTGAGCCTTTACAGAAAGAAAACCATGAGAATATATAATTTTCTAATATTCCAAGATTGTAAAAAATTGTGTGGTGTGGTGTTCTCCTCCTCCCCTTCTTCTTCTTCTCTACTTACTTTATTGATTCTTAAGTGTTTTTATAGATAAAGAAGAAAAAATATCATGATTTTTCCCTTATCTTATTCACATGCTATAAGTTTTTTAATTACTTTTGTGCCTTTAGGGAACAAAAGTCATGAGAGTATAAAATTTTCTAATATTCCAGAAGATAAAAAATGTATAATGTTATGTTAACAAAGAAAAAAATGAGAAGAAATGAGACAGACAAAGTAAAAAACATCTTATATTATATAGACTTTTAACTATTTTCTTCTTCCGTATTATTTTTGTTTATTTTATTGTTTCTTCTTAAGTATTTTTTCAGGCAAAGAAGAAAATAAAATTTCCATTACCTCATTCATATTATAAGTTTTTTAATTGTTTCTTATTATCTTTAATTATGCCTTTAGGGAACAAAAGTCATGAGAATATATAATTTTCTAATATCAAGGATGGTGAAAACATGTATGGTACTATGTTGGCAAAATTTTTGATATGAAGAGATAATAAAGAAGAAATAGGGTAGACAAAGTAAGAAAACCTCTTACATTTTATAGACCTTTTATTTGTCTTCTTATGTGTTAACTTTATTTACATTTCCAATTAATTTTTCCTTTTATTAATTTTCTTTTGGTTTTTATTACTCTGATTTTCTTTCTCTCATTTTTGTGTGTAATTGAAGGATTTGAAGTTTACATGACATGAACTTATAGGAAAGAAAAAAGAAGAAAGGAACATCATTGTGAAGAACATGATGATATATATTTATCCTTTTGCCTTTGATTATGTCATGCTTTTAGTATTTAGTTGTACAAATTTGTATTGAAATTGATTTTTGAATTTGTATTTGGATAATTTTTTTGGCTGAATTTTATATTTGGATCATGATCATCAAATTATGAAGAAATGACTTAATCGATAGTTGATAATGTTAGGAAATAGTTTTGTTGAATTTTTGTAAGGTATTTAAGATATTTTTTATCTTGATGACTTGTTGGTCATGAGTTTGAATTAAATAGTCTTTTTGCATATGCAAGGGTAAGACTGAGTACAATATCCCTTTCCTTACCTTCATATAGCGAGGAACATATGGACGACAATGAGATAAGTAGTTTAGTTTAAGATGACTTTTTTCTCTTAAAGAGAATTTATAAAATAAATTTATGTAAGTCATTGAAACATGAATGTTTTGTTAAAAAACATGAATTTTAATATCTTTAAAAATTAACATATTCTTATAACGACTTCAACATAACAACACTATCTTTAATTTTTTTTCTTCTAAAAAGTAAATAAAAAAGATTAATTAATTATTTTCATTGTCCTAGAAATTTCTTATTTTGGATATTTCTATAATTTGTTAATTTTGGATATACATGTTTAAAAAATGATAACAAACTCAAAAACATGGTCAAAGAGAACATGACTAATTTTTTTTTTTTGTTTTGCAATTGGAAAAATGTTTGGATAATCTTTACTTTTTACACATATTTTTTTTTATATTTACTTTATATATTTATTCATTTTTTTCACCACATATCTTACTTTGAAATATATAAAAATAAATCCTTAGAATTGAAATATATACACCCTAAGAGCAACTATAAGTAAATATCAAAATAAGAAGATTTTTTTTAACAAGTGACATAATAATGTTACCATTTCAATATTTTATAAATTCATTCATTAAATAGAATGATATTCAAGTATGTACCACAAATGATTTGATCAATTATGTATATATATAAACATGTATTTACATATATAATATATTAATATCATGTTATCATAACAATCAAATAGACATAAATAAAATTATATACATATTATAAAATATATCAAACTAAAATTAATATGCACATCAATTTACATATATAATAAGAGATATTATTTTATTATATAAATTTTAGCATACTAAAATATGATAGTTTAATATGTTTGAGTTTTAGCTAGTAATAATAAAAATATGAGTAAGTTAATATCTTGTGTTCTTTTTTCTCAAATTTCATCCAATGCTCCTCTCTTTTCGCACTTTACCTTAAAGAAACCCGTTTAATAATTTAAAAGTAGACACATGTTGATTATATGACTTTTAATGAAATTTTATGTCTAAAATATCATCATATTATTCTTCTTAACTCCATAAAAGACATGTCACCATTTTCAACTTGAAAATATTTTAAGACTCTTCATTTTTTTTTTTGTTTTTTTTCTATAATTGGACGTGAACCCAGCTAAGACTCTTTGGGACGTAAACCCACATTATTGGTACTCAGTGTTAACACCCTCAATTCTCCTTCTTTTTTTTGTTCAATTTTTTGGTGCGTGTTAGGTCTTTTGGTTGTTGTGTTTTTTGTTGGACGTGTTCCCAACAACGCCTAATAATTGAATATGGTCATTTGCTTCAAATTTTAGTATTTTGCTCTTGCATTTTTATTTTTAACTCCTTTCTTTGAAATTTTTTATGACAAGGTGTTTGATATAATATCTCAATGCACATTATAATGTTGAACTGAAAAGATGGATTGAAAGTGGGAATCAACAAAAATGAAAATAAAAGAAGAGACAATAAAGATCGAGTAATACAGCATAATGTGGAAATAAAAGAAGACAAGAATTGTAACTTTGACAAACTAGATAGGCAACTATTTTACTTCGGATGAGACTCTATTGTTTAGCATATTTCGGATGAGAAATTGATCAGTAAATAGTATAATTTCAGTTTTTAAATTATTTATCACTCGTCCAATTTGAAAAATTCATATTTTCACTCACAAGTCTCACATTTTCACTAAGAGGTTTCACATGTTTAACATATTCATTCACATTTTCCTCTTAATGGTTCATTCACATTTTCTCTCACTAGTTCATTCACATTTTGACTCACTAGTTCATTCATATTTTCTATCACAAGTAGGTTCCAAAACTCATTTGCTCTACTAACATACATATGAATATAAATTAAAAAATTTTATTCTCAGCAAACAGTTTTAGCACATCATGATTAGTCTTAAGGAGAAGAATTTTACCACTAACAGTATAACTAAATCACAAAATAAAAAGGGTGACATGGTGATAAGTCTAAGTCATTAGCAATGTTGTTCACATAGTCATGTGCATCGAACATTTCAAACTTATCAGAATTTATTTCAGTTCATCCATTGTATTTCATGTAGTCCCAAACATCAACACTATTTTAATCAACAATAATAAACAAATGATTTTCAGATTATCCATTGTGTTTCATGTGGTCCCAAACATTAACACTATTTTAATCAACAATCAATTGTGTTTCATGTGGTCCCAAACATCAACACTATTTTAATTAACAATAATAATCAGTGAAGAAGAACTCGCAAACGATAAAGAAGAGGAATGAAACGTGAATGTCGTGAGAGAAAGAAGAACTCACATCCCTGAACGCGCGTAACGAAAGAGGAAAAAGAACATTGAAGAATGAACTATGAAGAGGAATAAAATCGTGAACCCTAAATCTTGAGACTAATGGATAGGGTCCAAAATGCGAAATATTCATTTTCATTGAAGCTTTTTGGTCTACTCACATATTTAAATTGACATTAATTAATTAAACAAAAAAATGTAATATGTAAAAATGAAGGAGTATCAGATAACATTAAAAAAAAAAAAAAAAGAGATGTTAACTTAAGTTACTCTAAAAATAATGTACCAAAAATCAAAATCAAAATAACTGATAAAAACAAACTGATCATTAACTTCTCAAAACAGATTTCAATATTTTCAATAAAAAAACATTTCAATATTTTCAAACTTCTGTTGACCAAGAGATATAAACTGATTCCAAAAAAACAGTAAAAAAGATATTTTCTATTAAAAAAAAAAACCGAGCATATTGAAACAGTTTCGGAATTTACTCAAAACAGAAAAAATAATAGAGAAAAGGAATTATATAAATCCATATCCTCCTTGCTAGTCTCTGTCTTCTCCGCCCCCACTCACCCACCCTTCATAAACACTCTCTCTCTAAGTCGGTCGAGTTGAATCGGTGAGTCAGTGACCAAGTCGAACCATGTCGGACGAAGAACACCATTTCGAATCCAAGGCCGATGCTGGAGCCTCCAAGACCTATCCTCAACAAGCCGGAACCATCCGCAAAAACGGTTACATCGTCATCAAGGGTCGTCCCTGCAAGGTATTAGATTTTTTATTCATCCACCCGTCTTTTTTTTGAGGATGTTCTGTCATTTCATTCCATTATTATGTGTTTTCTGATGACTGTGGTTTTGGTCACGATTAAGTGTGCTTTTATTCCATTTGGCTTTCGAGATCTATTGCTTCGCATGTGACTTGTGTTTTCTGCCGTTGATTTTGATGATTGGATTTTAGGGTTTTACTGTTAGTGAACTCTTGTGACTCGTCTGGGGGAATTATTTAGTTCACTGGAGAAACAAAATTAGGTTTTTTAAAAGAATTATTATTTGTTGAAATCTCTAGTTTCATTTCTGTGCTGTTTAGGACGCATGCTTTGATTTAAGGAACCGATGTTATGTGTTGTTGTCTTTTGAACATTGATTGATTTTCAATTAGTGGTATTTATTTTTTAATTTAATTTTTATTGATTCTGATTGATGCATGTGAGTGGATTTTTTCTGTTTCTCTGTGACAGGTTGTTGAAGTTTCTACTTCCAAGACTGGTAAGCACGGTCATGCTAAGTGTCACTTTGTTGGGATTGATATTTTCACTGCCAAGAAGCTGGAAGATATTGTGCCCTCTTCTCACAACTGTGATGTATGCTCCTGTTCATGTTTTTCATGTCTATTTTTTCTTCAGTTCTGTCAATTATTTATCTGATGACACTTATTGGAACTTTTCCTGTTCTGAAATTTTGTTTGTTTGTTTGTTTCTTATTCCAGGTTCCCCATGTGAATCGTACTGATTACCAGTTGATTGACATTGCTGAGGATGGATTTGTGAGTTTCTATTCCTTTAATTCACTGACTTTGACAGAGTTTGGTTTTGTGTAGTTTCTCATTTCCTGTTTTTTCACACAATTTTTTAAAATCACTTTTTTTTTTTTAATTTATAATGTGTTTCTTGTATTTAAAGAAGAAGAACAACAACAACAATAAAGCCTTATTCCACTTGGTGGTTAGGTGAGGTTGGCTATGTTTCTTGTGTTTAAAAATGAGTCTAATTTTGATCCACCACTAGTATAGAGAGTTTAGCACTTCCAACTGTTTATAAATTGTGTTAGATATGATTTTTAAAGTAATTATTATAAAAGTGAATAATCTTCAATTATATAGCTATCTGTGATTGGATGATAGACGCTGACTGTATTATAATTAAAATCTTTGAAGATTTGTATTCATTCCTGTTAATTTCTATGAAGATTTGTTTAACTAATGATAAGACTGACCAGTATGTCGTTTCCCTGAATCTTATACAATCTTTGGAAATAAAGTGACTTGGATGTAATCACATGTAAACATTAAAAATGAAAATAAAATATTTTTCTCTCCAACTAAAAAGCTCTACTGTTAATATTGTCTGAATTTATACTTGAGTGATGTAAACATGAAAAGATTGAATATGAAAATAAAAAATGTTCTTTCCAACCAAAGTGCTCTAATCCTTGTCACTATTATTTGAATTTATTCTTGAATGATGTTACAGCTTAGCTTGCTTACTGAAAATGGAAACACCAAGGATGACCTGAAGCTTCCTACTGATGAGAGTTTACTTACTCAGGTTTGTAGAAACCTACTGTTTTTGTTTGTTGAGTTTGCAACCTGCAAGTTTATAACCTTGGATTTATTGTCCATATACTATGGACCTGTGTGGATAAAATTTTCGGGAAGTACTTATAAGAGAATAAAAGAAGAAAAAATGAAATAAACTTTTCTGTATGCTGAAGTTTGCTGATGCATAAACTAATATGTAGAAGTTCTCTCATATTAGCTTCTCTAAAAGATGATTTTTAACTCATTTATCAGTTAATTTTAGCTTTTATGGATAAGTTGTTTCATTTTTTTTTCTTCCCATGGAAGTGCTTCTGCCATAAAATAGCTTGTAATTCCTATGTTCTATTCAGCTGTTTATTGATTTTTTTTTCCTTCCCTCTAACTCTATATCTAATTATTTACCATTTATTGGCATTGCAGATAAAGGATGGGTTTGCTGAGGGTAAGGACCTTGTTGTGTCAGTTATGTCTGCAATGGGTGAGGAGCAGATTTCTGCCCTGAAGGATATTGGACCAAAGAACTAGCCTCAATTGCTGGTAGTTTGCTGTTTTCATTTAAGCAAAAGTTATATATTTTTGTATGATCTTGTTAAACCCGAGTTATGGAGACTCTAAGTCAGACTAGATTTTATCAACTGTGTTTATGGATGTGACAGAAACTGTGTAACCTTTCTCTGTTTCGACGTTGTCTTGATATTTTTTTGATAAAATACGACTATCAGATTATTTTTGTTTTAACGTATTTGCAGTTTAACTAAGGATTCTCTTGTGCGTGCGTCAGTTACAACAAATTTCATAAAGCCCTTGTTTTTTGTTTTTTTTTTAAACGATTCTTATAAGGATTTTGCAAAATTACAACAAATATTCGTTTGAGTGAACGTTTCTTTGTTAACAGTTTTAATCCTTGTTGTCTCCTAAGTGTTTCTTATGATGTATAGGCCACGATGACAACCTAGTGACTTTGTAAGTCATCAGGAGTCTGGCAGGGACACTCATGAGTTGTTTTTTCGACAAATTGTATTCTCATTATCAACGAATTTGATCAGATGAGCGATTAAAAACAGTTTACAAAAAAAAAAAATTACACGAGGCTGTCGTACAAAATTCCTTGATGTGACAAGTTATTGGGTTCCAATACGTCATTGAAAAATGTTGTTACTTGATTGCAGGACTAAATCTGTTAAGAGGAAAAGGAAAAGTATAATAACCAAAATGCACTAAAAATTTGTTCAATGACTTCAAGATTTGTCAACTGAAATTCTAATTGAGAGTAGAGAGAGTGAAAGTCTAATCCCCCAAGTTGCAGATTTTAAATTATAATACAAGAATAACTTTTTATTCCTTTCAAATAGTTCTATTTTTTATTTATTTAAAATGTTGACCCACTATACAATTGAAGATAATTTTCTTTTTTCAAATAAACAAATTTTTAAGATTATTTTAGTTTTGATCAATTTTAATTTGAATTGACTTGCAAATTTTGTTGTATCATATTAAGATTACAATAAAATGCAAACAAACTTTTATCTAGTTTTTAAGTCTTGATACATGCCGCAGTAAAAAAAAAGTTGATACATGCCGCAGTAAAAAAAAAGTTGATACATGCTCTTTACCCGAGGCGTTTCAAGGTCTGGAACAAAGTTTTCAGAAATATGAAATTTAAAATATCACATTTTCATGTTTGGTGCAAGTTTTATAAAAAATATTTTCAAAAATAATTGATTCCAAAAATGTAAAATACACATAATTGTCTTGTTTCTTATTCCCATGAGGAATGATGGGTATATTGGATTCTTATGAAAATAGAAGTTATTTTTTACAATAACTATTTATGCCCACTTCATTGTTTCACATTTTTTATTTAAAATAAATTTTAATATTTTTCATGAAATCACAATTGTAAGATAAACATGTTTATAAGAATAATATTCTCATACATAATATTTCAGAGAATTTGATTCCCATGAATAAAATTTAACTTATATCTTGAAACAAACATTTTCTTTTGAGTTTTTGGAACTCAACTCACTATTTTCTTCATTAATTAAAATATTTAGGATCGTTTAAGATTGTAATCATCTTAAAATTTCCTTTAAAAGATAAAGATATTTTTAAATTGATATAATATATCAAGATTTAAAATCAACTTAAATTTGAAAACAAAAAGTAGAATTTGGAAGAGGTAAAAGTATTTTTTTTTTAGTTGGATCGAATCCAACAAAATCATAAGACATAAGGAAATATTTTATTCCTAAAGATTACCCTTCCTGAATTATATTTTAGTTTACATTTTTTTATAATCATAATATTGGTATAAAATTATCTTTTCACATAAGGTCCAACTTTACTAAAGATCACGAGTTTACACTATGTCAAATCGTGTTTTCAGTATAAATACATGTGTATATTGGTTGTATTTTCACCCACCTTTAGCAAAGAAGATGAAAATCATCTTCCCTGACGAATTGATTCAAGTTATTCTATTGAGGTTGCCGCCGAGAAATCTGTTACTTGAAATGTGTGTGTAAGTCATGGCTTTCCCTCATTTCCGATCCTCAGTTTGCTAAATCCGATTTTGACTTAGCCACTGAATCCACCCACAAACTTCTTGTCAGGATCAATAATGATTCGATTCGGACGTTAATTTTGTTAACATAGATTACGGTTCTGCGGAACTAGTATAACCTTCCAAATCCAAAACCTAATCGCATTCAGAAACATGGACGCATTCCCAGGGTAAATGTTGTGGGTTCATGCAGAGGATTTCTACTCTTAACCATGACATCCTATCCCTTCATTTATTTCCTCATATGGAATTCATCAACCGGTCTGCAAAAACGGTTTAAAAAATTGTGGTTGAAGCTTCCATATCTATGTTGCATTGGATATAACTCATCAACTGATGACTACTTGGTGGTGATGATAACATTGTTGAGTCCCCAAATCTCATGCACCACAGAGATCTTTTGTTTTGACATGGATTATTCTTGAATGGGGCTCTTCATTGGTTGGTTTGTAAGAAAAACTAAATAATCTAATCATGCTTATACATATAAAACATAAGCAATTAGATCAAGTGCGGAAAAATTAAGATCATAAATACTTCCCGTCATTGCCATTCTTGTTTGCTCTGAAGATGATTTGCAGTTGTCCGTGAGTCATGTAATCTCATCATACACTTTAGAGAGAAATAAAATACATGAATCATGGTGATAGTTTCTCTAATATATGCGAGTATTATCTTCCATGTATAACATTGTATTATATTTCTCAAGTTCATACAACTTAATGAATAAACCCAATGTTTATTCTAGGTCTAAACTTAATTGATGTTTCTCAGAATAAATAACCGTAGATGCACATAAACTGAATGAAAAATATCACAATAGAATTTCTTAATATCATTCTTAGAATGAAAATCACATATGGGAACCAAGTCCCATCCTTTCTACATGATCCTTAAAGTTAAATGGTGGCATGCCCTTAGTTAAAGGATCGACAATCATTAATTCAGTTTTAATGTGCTCAATAACCACTGTATTATCTTTAGCACTTTCTCAGATTCTCTCATGGCTAGATACTTAATGTCGATGTGTTTGCTTCGACTACAGCTTTTGTTATTCTTAGCCATAAAAACGACATCTGAATTATTACAATATATCTTCAATGGCCTAGAAATGGAATTCATAACTGTAAGCCCAAAAATGAAACTTCTCATTCATGCACCATGTGAGATAGCCTTAAAACAAGAAACGAACTCAGCCTCCATAGTGGAAGTAGCAGTCAATGTCTGCTTGACACTTCTCCAAGACACAGCTCCACTGGCTAGCATAAAAAATATATCCCGAAGTCGATTTCTTGAATCAACGCAGCCAGTGTAGTCTGAATCTAAGTAGTCAATCACATCCTAGTTGTCAGTGCGTCTGTACATAAGCATGTAATCCTTAGTTTCCTAAAGGTATCTCATCACTTTCTTTGCAACTTTTCATTGGTCTAAACCTGGGTTACTTTGATATCTTCTTAACACTCAAATCGCAAAAGCAATATCAGGTCTTGTGTAGACCTGAGCATACATAAGGTTTCCAACAGCTGAAGCATAAGGAATGTTCTTCATATGTTCCCGCTCAAGATCATTTTTTGGGCACTGACTTAAATCAAACCTGTCACCCTTCACAATGGGAGCTACACTTTGTGAACAATCACTCATTCTAAATCTTTTCAAAACTTTGTCAATATAGGTCTCTTGAGACAAATCCAAAACACCTCTTACTATCAAAGTTGATAGAGAGAAATTG
The DNA here is from genome assembly GCA_007407185.1 of Glycine tomentella. NCBI lineage: Eukaryota > Viridiplantae > Streptophyta > Magnoliopsida > Fabales > Fabaceae > Glycine > Glycine tomentella. The sequence continues at coordinate 66,564 of PYAF01001313.1, read as the reverse complement.
TTTAACCTCATATAGCAAACCCTTGTCATTGGTTGCAAGTAAAATATCATCTACGTATAAAATAAGGAAACAAATTTTGCTCCCACTGACCTTCTGGTATATACAATGATTCATAACATTTTCTATAAAACCAAATGAAGAAATAACGTCATGAAATTTTAAGTACCACTGATGGGAGGCTTTTTTTAATCCATATATAGATTTCTTAAGCTTGTATACCAATTGCTCACCCTCATTAGAGGATAATCCTTCAGGTTGTTTCATATAAACCTCTTCCTCTAGGTCTCCATTGAGAAAAACTATTTTCACATCCATTTGTTGCAACTCTAAGTCAAAATGTGCAACCAGTTTCAGAATGATGCGAAGAGAATCTTACTTAGATACAAAAGAGAATTTCTCCTTATAGTTGATTCCTTCCTTTTGATTAAATCTCTTGGCTACGAATCTTGCTTTATATCTCTCAATGTTGCCCAATAAGTCTTTCTTAGTTTTGAAGACTCATTAACATCCAATGGCTTTTGCACCATCAAGCAACTGAACGGGATCCCAGACTCCATTCGATGCCATAGAATTCATCTAATCTTTCATAGCATCATACCACAAGTTTGATTCTTTAGAACTCGTGGCTTGTGAAAATGTTTCAGGATCATTTTCAGATACAATAGTATAGTCAGATTCCTATAGATACACAACAAAGTCACTTGGTATCGCTGTTTCTTTATTCTGGTAGATCTCCTTAATGTTGTTTCATTATCTTCTTGAGGAACTTGTTCAATTGGTTGATTAACAATTTCTTCTTGCTCCTCATGAATAACTTGATCTACTGGATTATCAGCAGATTATGGATCTTGAATTATAGGTTTCACAACACCCGATTGAGCTAGAAGGATATTGTTAATAACAACCAATCTAAGATTTGAAGTGAATGGTTGAGTAACTAAATGATCTTTCTCAGAAACAAAATCTCTGGATTAACCGCTCCCACTAATCAAGTCATTCTCAAGAAATTCAACATTTCTTGATTCCACAATCTTTGTACTGTGAAATGGACAGTAAAAACTGTATCCCTTAGACCTTTCAGCATATCCAATCAAGTATCCACTGGTAGTCCTTGCGCCAAGCTTCTTTTCTTGTGGGTTATAGATTCTCACTTCAGACAGGCATCCCCAAACGCGCACATGTCGCAAACTAGGTTTCCAACTCTTAAATAGCTCAAATGGTGTCTCTGTGACAACCTTAGTTGGAAATCGGTTCAATATGTACACTGTCGTCTTGAATGCTTCATTCCACAATGACTTACGAAGCTTGAAACTACTAAGCATATTTCGCACCATGTCCATTAAGGTTCAATTTCTTCTTTTTGCGACTATTCTGATCCGGAGAATCAGGCATAGTGTACTTGGCAATAATCCCATGTTCTTGAAGAAACTTTACAAATAGACTAGGTGTTTGTCCATTCTCTATGTATCTACCATAGTGTTCATCACCTATATCGGATTTCACGATCTTAATTTTCTTTCCACATTGTTTCTCCACTTCGGCCTTAAAAACTTTAAAGGCATCTAAAACTTCATCTTTAGAATGAAGTAAGTAGAGATACATATATCGTGAAAAATCGTCTATGAAGGTTATAAAGTATTTCGGATCACTTGCGTCTATGTCTGGACAACAAATATATGTATGTATGATTTCTAATAGATTTGAGCTCCTCTTTGCACCTTCTTAGACTTGTTAGTTTTCTTACCCTTAATGCAAACTATATAGGTATCAAAATCAGCAAAATCCAAAGAACTAAGTACCCCTTTATTTACTGATCTCTTAATTCTCTCGATAGAGATGTGTCCTAATCTTAGGTGTCACAACATAGAGGAATCCACATTCATAACACATGTTTCATGCCAACATTAACATGCATAGCATTATAAGTGGTATCATTTTGAAAATAAATATAGAAAATATCATTTTGCAAATCAATCCACCATGTGTTATGATTAATATAAATCATGTTAGATTCATAACAAACTAAAGAGTAGGCATACCTTTCTTTTCCAAACCATAGCTTGAAATTTGGACAATCTTTTTTCATGTGCCCCTTCTTTTTATAGAAGAAACACCTGGATTCTTTCTTAATTCCAGCTTGAGGTGGTATTTTACCACTTCCCTTGTTCTTATGGTCTTTCTTATTCTTCTTCATTTCAATCGTCATAAGAGAACTCTTTCCTTGTTCCAGCTGCAACCTTCCCTCTTCCTGAACACACATGGTATGAGTTCATTAATAGACCATTTTCTTTATATGTGTTGTCGGATATTTTAAAGGAACCATATGGTCCTAAGAGAGTATTCAGAATACAGTGCATCAGAAACAAGTCAGATATGTCCACCTTTAGAGTTTTAAGTTGAGCTGCAATGTCCCTCATCTGCATGATGTGCTCATGCATACCCTCAGAGTATTGAGCTTCATGGAAGAAAATTTCATTATTAAGGTACTGGTCAATGTCTTCCCTGAAGTCTCAAACTGTTCATCAATGTACTTTAGGAGTACTCTCACATTGTCATACTGTTCAACTGAACCCTTAATACTAGCTTATATTTTAGTCTTAATGAACATCGAATAGAGTCGGTTGGATCTTTCCCATTTCTCATACAAATCCATCTCCTCTGGTTCACTGTTCTCTCTAATTGTTGGTGGCTCAGCTTTCCTGATAGCATAATCAATGTTCATATATCCTAACATCATTCTTTCCAGATAGAAAAATAATCTCCTCTCAATTCCGGGACATCAATTATACTAATATGTTATATAGTTGCAATATAAATCAACATATATGCTTATCATTAAAATTTGAGACAAAAATAATGTATCGTGTTTTACTAATGTAAGTCATGCTTATAGAATTATGAATTTAGCGACATAAAATTTGCATGTGGACTAAAATTTTATTTCAATTAAATTCACATAAACATTATGACAAAACTATCAAGTTATATTTCTTGATCCCTGTGGAAAAATCAAAAAAATATAATTTAATATTTTATCCTAATTAATCATACAAAATTATAATAGAAATTCCTGTGGGATAATATCTACTATATTATATATGTTTAATTACAATTAATATCATCTACCTTATGTGATCTAAAGGCTCTTAATATATAACATAAATAATTAAAGTTGTTGTGGCTAAACTTTAATTAATTAAATTACATAGATCACTAATATTATCTTTATATTATTGCATCAAACTCCAAGCAATAATGTCAAATAATTAAATATCACGAAATAATAACTTGAAAAGTGTAACAATTAATAACAATATTATGCCTAAGTCCTTATTAGATCTTTAGACAACTTAATATATAATTTTAATCAAATTATAGATATTGTGGCTAATCCATAATTAATTAAATTATAAAGATCATTTAGACATAAAACTTAATCATATGAGAATAAATCATATTGTGCACTTCAAGATTAAGATATAATATAATGATAAATAAAATTCTCATATGCAATTGCATAATTGAAACATAATATTATGCATTTGACTTAATATATATATATGCATAGAATAAACTTTTCTGGAGTATATTCATGCATAAAAAAAATCAAAACTCTACAAATTTCAAAATTAAACAGTAATGCATAAGCATATAACATATAGAAAAAACAAATAATTATTAGTTAATCTTAAATAGCTTAGTGGTTTGTGTGAGTTTTACTAAATGGATGGATGTGGGTTCAAGACCCATTTGGTTGTGACCCACGGACCCGAATTAAAAATTCGATGGTTTTTCAGTCTTTTTAAACACCGAAATTCATGTTTTAATTTACAGAAAGTTTAGAAATTCAATTTCCATATGATTTCAAGGCTTCTTAATAATTAAAATGTTCAAATAAAATACTCATATTTCAATAAAACAATATTTCAAAAATATGAGTGTCAAACAAAAGCAAGGTAGAGGGGAAAATGGGCTGTGCCATTACTATTCTTGTTTACTTCGAAGATGATTTGTAGTTGCCCGTGAGTCAAGTAATTTGTAAACAGATTATGAGTCTCCAAACTAAGCTGATTTTTGGTTTAACAATCTTCTATGCTTTCACTATCACTCATTGATGGTGTATTGAGATTTGTCAGATAGCAAGCACAGAGACCTTGACCATGGTGCACATCTCCTTTTATAACCTCTTCCCATCAAAGAGATTGTTTTTTTATATACATAAAACATGGGCATAATTGCTAAAGATAAGAGATAAGATTAACAACAACTTATTTCTAAGAAGATAAGGGATAAGATTTGCAACAACTTATTCTTAAGAAGATGGATGAGTGGACCACCTTATGTGATTTTGACTTAGTCAAGCAATAAAAAAGAAACTAACATGGTTTACTCCGAGTATAATGATTGCAAAATTATTGCATTTGATTTGATGGAAAAGAGCTTATCCGATATTCCGGTATCGCGTGAATTGGAAAGAAACATCTGTTATTTGAGGACAATGGGAGGATGTCTGTGTCTCTGTGTTTAGGCTTTCGAGATTGTGCTGCCTTCTCAAATGTGGATGATGAATGAATACAAAGTGCACTCATCATGGACTAAGTCGTTTGTTTTCTCTTGCCATGAATTTCTCCCAATATGTTTCACCAAAAATGGTGACATTGTGGGACAAGAGCGTACTACAATAACGAGACATCGATACTGACAAAGGCAAGCTGCCTGAGCATCACATATTTAAACTTGATGGAAGGCTAGACTTTAGAAATAGTTTATTTAACTATGGCGTGCATCAAGAGAGTTTGTTATCACTTCCTGGTGACTTTGAGAAATTAAGAAAAAGTAAAGATGAACAACAATAACAGATAAGAAGAATTAATTCATTTATGTAATGTTCACCATTTTATATATTATGACAGTCTGTTTACTTAGGTTTATAGAAACCGTCTTTTGTGTTGCATTTGCAGCCCACTAGGTTATACCTTGGATACATTGTCCCTAATACTGACTTACTTAGAAGCTTTCTCATATAACTTTTTGCATACTTCAAATTGAATTTATGGAAGAAGTTTGATTCAATTTTGCCCTTAAGGATATTGTGCCAAAGAACTAGCCTCAATTGCTGGTAATTTGTTGTTTTCATTTCAGCAAAAGTTATATATGTTTTGTATGATAGTTGATACGATGTGATGAGAGGAAAAATATAGATAAAAATGAGATGTGTCTAAGTATCATTACTCTTTTCAAAACTCTGTTTTGATGTTATCTTGATATTTTTTATAAAATACAAGGAGTCTGTTTCAATTATATTTGTTTCGACCTAGTTTGTTTTTTAACTAGGGATAATATGGTGCAAGCGTCAGTTACAACAAATTCCAACAAAATGATTTTAATTTATTTGTAATTCTCTCGACTTATAATATAAATAAATACTTGTTACTTAGTTTAAAGCTGTTCTCTATCTATATCAAAATTGATTGTGTGAAAATCTTAGTTTTTTTTTTCATGAACACTTGAATAAACTTTATCCTTGTATGCATCCCATCAAGGTTAAGACGCAGAATCAGATTTGCACATGAGTTTGGTTCACTTTGAAGTTTGAATTGAAGGGTGACATAGCATTATTATGCATAGTGGCTCCAATTAGCACCGAGATTACTTAAACTAGACACCCCCCCTTGTAGCCCTTTCCTTTTACGACCCTATATTCAAAGGCTGACCGTATCACAAAGCCTACCTCCATAGAATCCTTAATTAAATTCCCATGTTTGCCAATGTTATGATAATGTGCTAACCACTTAATTCAAAGAACCCTCTTATTTAAATTTCTCTATCTGCTAAGAAATGATTAGTTGATAGAAATCATTATAATCTCAATTAATCTTCACATGACACCTAATCGAGAGTTATTGATCATTTTATGTAAATTTAAAAACATGTCACATAGAGATTGATTAATGGTCCAGAACTGCAAATGCCTAGAGTCTGAGTGTCTGCCTACTAAATTAGTGGGAAAAAGTAAACTTTTCATACATGAACCTAACATCTTAAAAGTGTATCCCTCTCTCTCTACGACTAAGGTATTTATTGTAAGTTTTGGTCTGTATCTTGTTTATGCCTTAGGGGAAAAATGAAGGTGGTTTAATGTGACAGTAGTTAGAAACAAAATTTGACCATTAAACTTCATTTGTGTGCTCCATTTGGTTTCATTGGCATATTTCTTGGTCACACATATTTGGAACTTTAAGTACTTGTTTGTTGAAATTGGTAATTATCCACAATGTTTTCGTATGATAGTTTGTGAGGGTATCTAATTCTATATTTGATTGCTAATTTGGGTTTGTAAAGTGAAATTTTCATATGTTGAGTTTTAATTTGTGAGGCTCCCTTAGTTCTTATCGAACTGATATATTTCTGTTATGTCAGCATATTTTTGCATAAAATTTTAGTATACTGATTAATCCTATGATCAAGTGATCGATAAGAAAGCTGATCTGCTTTTGTGCTTCTTGCATATATTCGGGAAGGCAAAAGCAGATCATTATAATGCATTCATTATAGGAGTTATTAAGTTCATTTGGTGGTTGAAAGAAAGGGAGAGAGATAGGTTGTGGGTTCGAATCCCTCCTACTAACAAAAACTGACAAATTAACAATTGACATTTGGGTAATGTACACATGGTGAATTAGATAATTCAGACATAATTTATGAGAATTTAATAAACTTGTGTTTGGAACAGATATTGCAATTTGTGTTTTAGTATTTTCCATGGTGTTCTCCATTTCAGATATCCTCTTCACAACATTGTCCTTCACAATTTTGTTATCTTTTTTTTTATCAGCTCGGCATGTTGCTTCTCCTTCCTCGGGGTTTTAAAATAAGTAATGAGAATCATTCTAATTCACAATATACAGTAATGAGGAGGGTGAAAGATGCAAATGTAAAAATATGACTATATCTAACAGTTACTATTTGTTTCCTACGTTGGGAAACATGTTACACTTTCTCATTGTAAACTCTGTCCTAAAAGATATTGGCAACAAGTAGTACATTGTACGAAAAGTGAATAATGCTAATTCCAAAATTTATACATAACTATCAATGAGGGATTTCCTAATCTCCTTCACAATGGCACTAGGCTGTGCTTCTCTGAGCTTGAAAACATTATCTATAACAGAGTTGTGTTGTTGTGGTGTCTAAACCAAAAAATGTCGCCTAATCATTTACTGTCATGCTAGTGGATATTAATTCGCTACCACGATTGACAATCCCAACAACCAAGGGAACCTAAAGAAGTGTAGAAAGTTCATCCAATTCTTCAATGGAAGCATGAGGGTGATCCTGCACAAATTGAGTCTATAGTCACAAGATAGTACAAATATTTTAAAAGAATTTTAAGGACTATGCCTTGTCAGTGTAAAAACTTGTACGCTCTCAACCAATACAAAATCAATGTAAGTATTGACTTTTAGTTATTATAAAAGTTAACAAATTTTTCATATACAATAGTTTGAGATTGTTTGACAATATAAAATTGTTTTTTACACAGACAGTGTAAAACAACTTAAAAATCAAGATATTCAAAGAGGACAACTCTGTTGGAGAATGCACAGTAATTGCCAACAAGAATATTGGCGGCAATAGTTTGCCTCAAAACTTCTACTCCAAGAACATCAACAATCATTTCTTCAGTATGCTGAACAAAAATTTGGTGAATAATACTTAATCAGGACAAGAATCATTATCCAAAAAATAAAGCCAGAAGTTTTCTTTGAATGGATGAGGATAAAAGGCAATGTGTTAATAAAAACTCTCATATGAGACATAAACTCTACGTTATAAGTAAGAAATTGTCTAAATCAGAAAACCAACATTAGTAACTCTACTTGCCTATGTTATCTTCAAGTTTCCTCATCAATTTTAATGCAATGCCAACAAAAAGAAGGCCAGATGGTTTTATAGCTAATCAAATAAATTTCTTTTTTCTTTCTAATAAAGGTTGAAGTACTTGGACTATATAGGAAATATAAAACCCTGAACCCAAATCCATATTCATATAAATATTAATTTTACAGGTCACGTGTATAGTAATAGACGTACAACAAAAGACTAGTAAAAATTTGTGGGTCTATGAAACTGATCCAGCAAGGAATTTGATGGGGGTAAAAGACCAGATAAACTTTTTTCCTATGATCATTCTTGCATATCTATTGAAGTTCAATGGCAAGTAAATTTTATATGAGGATCATTTTACTTATCATGACTGCAATAATGTCGGAGTCTCTCTAGGATGAAATTTTCAGATTCAATATTTTATGATCAATTAATTACATTTTTTACTGTCTTGCTTATGTGATTTGGGATTTTTTTTGTTACTTGATGTATGACCTCAACTCTATGTTTGATACTTATCATATACTTCTTGTCGCAACGTTTCTGGCCACGACGGGACGACGATAAAAAAATAAAGAACGAGTCTTCCTAAAAAGGAAAACTTGACTGGAGTCGCCACCAACGTTTATTTAAGAAAAACATCGGAAAAACAAAAAAGATAAGGAATGATTTACAATTTGATATTAAAGGATTCGGGAATCGTTTATGCATAGGGAAGGTGTTAGCACCCCACGCGTCCGTCATGAATACGAAAACATTTAATCGAGTGTGCTAAAATAAAGTGATTTTTTAATTATTTATCTTCCATTAAGAACATGACTTATGTTTGTTTTATTTTTGTTTATTCAAAAAAAGAAATCAAATTTTTGTTTTTAGAAAGGAGAGGATTTTATATTTTTTAGTTTTTTTTAGGTCGACAAGAGCCTCGCTCCTACGTATCCCCAAGTGCAATGAGGAAATCAGACTTACGTAGTTCTTTGGTAGAAAACAACTTGTGTGTTGGATTGATTTTTATCTTTTTTTGAAAGATGTGTTAACGACGTTGAATTTGAAGAAAAAGAGGGGATAATCACTTAAGGCATTGGACCTTGAAGCAATCTCGAGTAATATGTAATTTTTGGAGAAAAAGAAGAATTGAGTGATCCTTTATTTGAGTATTTTTATCTTTTTTAGAAAAGATTTTGGATTTGCGGTAAACTTTATGAAATCAAGCAAGTCGGAGACTCAGCGAGTCAGAGACCCAGCATGGAGTACACGAAACATAAGCGCGTACTAAAGATACTAATGCAAAAATAAATGAATAATTGACACAACATTACGTAATCAAATGAAAATAAAAAGAGATAGAATAAAGTGAGGAGTACACTTAGTAATTAGGGGTGCATACATAAAAAATGAAAAAATATACAACCAAAATCAACAGAAAACAAAGCTAAGGATGTTGCCGGTATCTAAAGGGCTCATCGGCGAGATGAAACTACACCAATAGAAACCTTCATGTTGGTCCGTTCTTTCTCCTCAGGATTCGTGCCTCCTCTGTGTAAATAAAAACCTTCATGTCTCTCCTTTGTGCTATTAATACTGCTATTACTTCTGACCTAATGGACTCTCAAAGAGCTCATTAAGTCTTTTTTCCTTTTTTTTAATAATTGTTCTTTTTTTCTTTGTTTTTTTTGTTTTATTTTTTCTCTCTCTTTTTTTCTCTTTTTTTTTTCTTTTTTTACTACTCTTTATTATTTAAAAAAAAAACTGTTCTCTTCTTTTTTTTTTCTGTTATATTTTTTATTATCTTTATTTCATTTTTTTTAGGAGATCCGGACATAATTTGGGTATGAGAGTTCCATTTATCATTTTTAAGTTTCATTGTCAATTATAACTATTTATTCATGGTGAATATTCTAGGTGTGCATTGAGTTGAATGCACTTGGCTGCAACAATAGATGCCTAATTTGAAGGTATAAAATTCTTCTATGGGGATAATAATCTGAGCAAATACTCTAAATTTGAAGTTTAATGCCATTTTTACCACTTATTTCAGATCTGGTTATTCACGAAGTTGTTGAGTGTTGACAACAAAATGCAGTTCTATTGATAGGAAAATCAGCGGCAATTCGATTTTCTACTAAAGGAAACTAGATCAACAGAGAACATATCTCAACTTTCACCAACAACCCATCATGCAGAGTAAAATTAAAGATAATTTGGCGGAAACTCAATTTGGAGGCCAAGATGACACTCAATTTTACAATATCGTGCGTGGAATCATATTCCATGGAACTATCCTCAATGCAATCTCACCTTTCCAGCAGCAAGAGCTTGAATTGACGACTTTAAACAAGAGATTTGGCGGATCACCATGGACTAAGACAATTTTGAAGAAGAATTGGTCTTTGAAAGTTGTGTTCATCATAATGGCAAAAAGAACTTGGTTTTGTATGTGTTGCAAAGCGTAATGGAGGGAGTTCTCTCAAGATCCTACCATAGGGTTGAATGTTGGGTCATTTATGCCAAATTTATGATTAGGATTTTATATTTCAGATTTTAAAGAATTTACAAAATAAATTTGTAACATTTAAAATGAAAATATGGATTTTTAAGATTTTAAAAGACTCGATGAATTTTAAAAAAATTAAAATTATTAATAAGGATTTATGAATTTTTACCTATCTAGGAAAATTGATTTGTTATCTTGAGTTAAAATTTTTTTAAAATCCTTTGAAGTAATAATTAAATACACACCTTTGGAGTTTAAATTTAATTTAGTTTAAATTTTAAATGTTGATACACTATATTAAATTAAAGATAATTTTATCTTAAAAAAAGTTTTAAGATTATTGTAGTTTAGAGATTAATTTTAATTTGAATTTAATTTTTTAAAATTTAAATTTTGATATGATATTAAGATTACAATCAAATTAGTGTTATCATTTAAGATTAGAATTCGTATTACACAAATATATCGTTTACCAATAATCTTAAATCTTTTATCTTTATATAATATTTTCCTCCGTAAGTATACGGCAATGGTTTTAGCTTCCACCCTCACCTGTTGGCAAAGAGAATGGAAAACAACGTTACTCTCCCTGACGATATACTAAAAGAAATTCTGTTAAAATTGCGGGTGAAATGTCTATTACGTTTTAAATGCGTATGTAAGTCATGGCTTTCTCTAATTTCGGATCCTCAGTTTGCTAAATTCCATTATGACCTAGGAGCTGGTTCCACCCACCAACTTCTTCTAAAAACCTATTGGGAAACTAATTCCATAGACATAGAGGCATCACTTCACGATGATTCCACGAGACTAGTCGTTAAGATTCCATATCCATCACCATATCACATTGATGCAACCATAAATTTTGTGGGTTCATGCAGAGGATTTCTACTCCTAACCACCGTGTCTTCCGACTTCGTTCTTTATTTCATGATATGGAATCCTTCAACCGGTCTTCGGAAACGATTTAACAAAGAGGTGCCCATTCTTACATATCTATATGGCATTGGGTATGACGCATCAACTGATGACTACGTGGTAGTGATGATATGGTTAGGCAAGGAGGTACATTGTTTCTCCTTAAGGTCCAATTCATGGAGTTGCATTGAGGGTACTGTTCCATTACCGTGTATGCCTATCAGCAATAGTTTTTCAAATGGGTCATACTTGAATGGGGCTCTTCATTGGTTGGTTTACTCCTATGCTTATCATTTCAAGATCATTGCATTTGATCTTGTGCACAGGAGATTATCGGAGATTCCACTGCCCCATCAATTCGGAGAATGTACATGTTATTTGAACGTAATGGGAGGATGCTTGTGTCTCTTTTCTACAACTTCCGTGCCGGCTCAGATGTGGATCATGAAAGAATACAAAGTGCAGTCATCTTGGATCACCATTAGTGTTCTTGATGCTCCTTATGGCTTTCGTCCTATTTGCTTCACAAAAAATGGTGAAATTTTGGGATATAATAACGGAGATAAAATGTTAATGAGATTTACTGATAAAGGCAAGCTGCTTGAGAAGCGTAGAAGTTCATATAACAAATGTGTCATGTATAAAGAGAGTTTGCTGTCACTCTCTCCCAACTAAGAAGAACAACAATAACAGCAATTCATTCAATTAAGTAATATTCTCCAATCTTTTTATTTCGCCATTTTATACATTAGTATTTAATATATTTCACATTTTCATGCATAATGAAAAATTAGTGTCGAGTTTACGCGCAGAATGCATCGTACATGATTTGATTCCTTAGCCCATTTTGTACTCTCCTGCCAATACATAGTTTTTCTTCTTCTATGGAGAAAGTGATACATGAAATTAGACTTGGTTTAATTTAGGGAAACTTCTTGATGTCTCACTTGGGATAACCAAAGATAATTTAAGTGGGAAACTAGTGTTTATAGCATCTTTATCTTTTTTGGGGGATTGGATTTCCAGTGAGATTTCAAAATATCAGTCACTGAAATCTCAATTTTGAGACAGACTTTTTGAATATAAACAAGTTTGCAAAACTTGCATGGTTGTAGTTGCATGTCTTACACACTTTTATGTTATTTTCAGGTTCAGGCTCTACTTATAGGCTATATTATTCTGGAGATATTGATCCTGATCGTCTGAGAGCTAACAGAAGGATGGACTGAAAGAGGTTTAAACTAATCAAGTTGTGATTGAATTTGTCCTGCATGCCATTGGTTTAATCTGTTTCTCATATTGATGATGATAAGCCTTCTGTCATACAATTATATAAATTATAGTTTTAGTAGAACTTGCCAGTATTTTCCATTCTTATTTTCTCATCCTCTGTCCAGATTTTATCTATATAATCTATGACCATGAGACAGGAAACTTTCATTGTTAGCGAAATTAATCTTTATTTATGGACTTTTACAGTCTTGGATTGTTGCATTTTATTCCTACTATGCTCTTTGGGTCTTTGGGTTAGCATACTTTTACAACAGGGTTATTTGGTGGTGGATGGACAGTGATCCATCTCTCAAATAAAATGTGCAACTATAGAGAGATCGATCTTAAGAGGCACACTTTAAAATTGTGGGATAGGATAATCAATAGCAGTATAAGAATCATGCATATCAGAGAACCAACCTAAATGGTATCTAGGTTCAGTTTCATGTCATTGAATTAGATGACCTTGATTGTCTAGATGCTTGTTTCTTCAAAAATTCACTATGTTCCTTATATAGATGCTTCTTGATTACTTCACTCTTGAATTTCTCCTAACATGGTTCACCAAAAATAGTGAAATTTTAGGACATGATCATGGTAAAACATTAGTGATACCTAACAACAAAGGCGAGCTTGTTATAAGGTTAACTAAATGGTGAAGCAAGAAGAAAGGAGAGAAGTCATGAGTTCAATTCTTTCACTAACAAAAACTAACAACTAAATAACCAACTTTGACCGATTAAAAAAAAAACCAACTTGAGAAGGTGGAGAAATCATCCAAAGCACTAGAATCCACGAGGGAAAAGAGTAGCATTTATATCAGCCAGAATGGCTAAAGACAAAATAATAATATCACGAGACAACTTTCAGAAATTAGTCAAGTGATGATGAACAAAAATAACAGACTACAATCCTTTGATTTCAACATTTTATATATTACTTATTACTGTTCAATATGCATATCAAGTTGTTATTGAGAATATGTCTTGCATGTCATTCTTTAATCTGTTGTTCCTTGGCTTAGTCTGTTGTTCATATCGATATTGAATATTGTTGATAAGTCTTCTATTTTTATCACATATAATTTCATGATATCCCTAAAGATACGTTAATGTACAAAGAATGGATAAGTTATAGTTTCAGCAGAACTTTCGTGACATAATTTCCACTGTTATTCTTTTTTGTAAGTTTTTAATTCAACAGTTAGGTACGTTAATTTTGTTTTCCACAAAAAGTTAGTATTAAATTAGAAATCCTCCATCTCGGATTTGGGTGATGTTTACCCTCTTAAATGGTCAGGTTATCATTTGATTAATGGTTCAATCCAGGCTTATAACTTCATTGTGGCCAATCTCATTTTGGGGGAGCAAGTAATGGTTACCTTAAACCAGTGTAAATTTCACTCCTGGATTTGGGGATTAAAACACTGTCACCTGAACTTTCGTACTTTGTGAATTTAGATCAAAGAAGAAAATAATAATTATAAAATAATTGCAGGGATTATAGTTTGGTCTTCACTTTAACTAATTATTATCCGCGCATCAATTTTAAATTTATTTTCATTTTTATTCTAATCAAATTACTAATTAAGAATAAAGAAATAATTATTCCGCTCATTACATGTCCTAACATCAGAACAGAGTCACATCTGAATCATAGATTTTTTTTTTCAATTACCCAAGCACTACACGATTTTAACTTTATTTTCATTTTTCATATATTATTTGATAAATATAAAACAAAAATAAATAATGTTAAAATAATTGATAAATATATTAAAATTCTTTAAACTAATGTTAAAATAATTAATAAATATATTAAAATTATTATTTACACTCAGAATTTATTAGTAATTAAAAGTTGAAATAAAATTTATCAATCTTAAAGTTGTAACATGTCAATCTATTCAATTGAAATAGTTTATTGAAACGTAAATAATTGGTCAACCATCTATCAAATTAAATACTTTTACATTTATTACTTACCTTATTTATTTTTAATTTATACTTGTAATATTGAAGAAAATTAAGTTTCCTTTATTTTATATAATGAAACATAAATAATTGGTCAACCACCTATCAAATTAATTTGGTCACATTTATTATTTATCTTATTTATTTTTAATTGATACTTAATATATAGAAAGAATATAAATAAAAAAAATTGAATTGGATTTCTCTATATTTTATTTAAACCTTAGTGTTAAAAGGATATCCCCTTATTAAATTTAGGCTAAATTATAATATTGACCCTATATTTCAAATCCATAATTTTGCTCCTCTATTTTTAAATTAAGACATTTAGTCCTCTTATTTTAAAATATAAGCAATTTTGATTCTTCCTTCAATTGAACTCATGACCATTTTATTTATAGACAAGACAATAAACCACTAGCAACTTATTTTATGTAGTTAACTACATTAACATTATTTTTCATGTATCATCAATCAATCAAGAATTATCAATTTTTATCAAATTACCATAACTTATAAATTAAAAATATTTAATTTTATTTTATATCATTTTATATGTTTTTATTTTGAATGCTTT
>PYAF01001313.1:32377-45176 GCA_007407185.1 Glycine tomentella | reverse complement strand
TTACCAAAAAAAAAAAAAGAGTTCTACATTATCCATGTATTATATATCATTAAACTCTTAATCTTAATATAGTTTAAATTTTAAAAATTGATACACCACATTAAATTGAAGATAATTTGTTTTTATAAATAAACAATGTTTAAGATTATTGTCTGTAGTTTTATTTTTGTTATGAGTTAAAGATCACAAGTGTTTTTTCAATCCATTAAGTTAGATATTAATCCCGTTAGCGATTCTTTGGTTTAGATTATTGTTTGTAGTTTAGACTTTAAATCAATTTGAGTTTGAATGCTTTTTTGTTCAATAATTTGAATTTGAATTTAATTTTAAAAATTTAAATTTTGATATATCATATTAAGATTAATAAAAATCTTGTGATCAATTAAGATTATAATTCGTATTACACAAATATTTGGTCTACTTATAATATTAATTATTTTACCTTTAAAAGGTTATTATTATTATTATTATTATTATTATTATTATTACAGCCTAAACAAAGATTATTATCTATGTGTGTTTGCACCACCAAGTATAGGATTTTACTTTTGAGTTTCAGCCTCACCTGTTAGCAAATAGTTCAAATGTGTGCGTAAGTCGTGTGGCTTTCTCTTATATCGGATCCCCAGTTCGCTGAATCCCATTCACCGACTTATTCAAAGTTGTGAAGCTAATTCCATAGACCTAGGCACCACTTAACGATGATTCCACAAAAGTAACGCTTCCCTTTCCAAATCCATCCCCAGCTCACATTCAGGAACAACAATAACAAGCTAGAATAATTCATTCAATTATTATTATGTAATATTCTCCTATCCTTTTATTCCACCATTTTTATATATTACTATATATATTTAACATTTAGCATGCATAATGAAAAATTAGTCACGCAGAATGCATCATACATTATTTGATTCCTAGCTTAGTCTGTCTTCGTGCATCTGTTCGGATTAATTTTGGTTAAATTTAAGATCCAATCTAGTCAAATTTGATCGATTTGATTTTCAGAAAGAAAAAAAATTAAAACTCAACTCAACCCGTTCATAAACGGATCGATTCGGTTCGGATCACTGGGTTACCCATTTAATTTTTTTAAAAAACTATTATTTTATATCACGATTTTTTCAAATATCCTATACAATTAACACAATATTATCAAATGTATGAAAGTAGTAAAATTGATTCATTTAATACCATCAACATAATATTCTAAAATAGACTTATAATATAAATTAAAACAAAAGATTTTTTAACAAGATTTACTATAATAGCCTGAATCACAACTATTTTTTACAAACCAAGCTTTGTTATAACCAATTTTGCTGCAACCAAATTTGCTGAAACAAAGAAATAAACAAAATATATATATGATTCATTAATATTATAAACATGGTAAACAAAATATGAAAAGGTGAAACAAATAATAATATACCTAAAAGTAATACATTAAGAAGTTTTAAAATAGAGAACATAACTAAAATGTCTAAAATACAAGGTCCAAAACAGTTAGCTAAGTGTTATGATTTATTTATATAAAACTGTGGATGATCAATTTAAGTCAATTAACAACTTTTTAAATATTGAAAATTATTTCATTTGGTCTAATTTTTTGAAACAATCGAGAACTTTTTTAATTATAAAAGTTTGCTATTAAAACTTTTATAACATATGAATATTGTGTTGGTCCTAGATGAACTCAAGAGGAAATGAATTGAGTTTTATAAAACAATTAATAATTTAAAATCAAACTCAAAGCAATAAATGGAGATAAAAGATAAAGAAGACACAATCAATTTTAACTTGAAAAACCCAATTGGGTCAAAAATCACAACGTCCAAATTGGATAATCAATCCAATGGACAACTCACTATGATTGTGTACAAGAGTTCCTAGTATCCTTATTTCCTAGTCTACCTTTACACCACAATTATCTCATCTGGTATCCTTATTTCCCATCAAAAAGCTTTAGTCTCAATTCACCAAGAATAAAGACAGACTTGTATTCTTATTTCCCAGTCAGACTGATATCCTAGTTTGCTAACCAGAAGCCATACGTCTCAATTCATCAAGAAGAGAGACAAAACTGATATCCTAGTTTCCCAACTGCGACCTTTTCCAAAGTCAAGAAGAATGATACAATAAAATAGTTACATTTACGCTTCTATTCCTTAAGCAAATAGGTATTTTTAAATCCTAATAGAGAATTGAAGAATTAGACTTGTCAAATGCTTCTATATGATCTCACAACAATTCTCTCAATGATGCAAACATAAACTCTCTAAAACTCTAATATTATTTGGAATGGAATGCATACATGAACACCAAAATATGTTTCTATTTATATTAATTTAAAGATATGATTTTAACTAATTTTTGAATGCAATCCTAAATATATTCTCTCATATTATCCAATGCAATCTTAAAGATATTCTATTATATTATGCAATGCAATCTTAAAATTATTCTATCATATTTTTGAATGCATTCTTAAATTTTTTTATCTTCTTATGCAATGCAATCTTAAAGCAAATATCTTGACAAGATTAATCTTCTAATCTCCTTACATAAATATAATAATATATATATATAATAATAAAATTTATATTATTATTACGGGTTCACAGATCGGGTCATCGAGTCAACGAATCTGTAAATCTAAACCTATGACTCAACCTGTACATAAACGGTTTTGATCGATTCAATTCAGTTTTAACCTAAATATATAAATGACCTAATCCAAACTGTTCTGTTCGGTTCGAATCAGTTCGGGTTCACGTATGACTCGTACCCATGAACACCCCTAATCTAGGTATATTTTGTTGATGTGCTAATGTCAGACATGAATATGTCTGGCTAGTTCTTTTTTGTAGTTAAGATCACAACCTAATGTGAACACGTTTGATATTGGATTGAATTCTATGATTCTTTTATGCTAAATTATTTTGTTTCACCTTGCGTTGTATGAATTCTATATCTTTATTGAAATTGATCACTTTGATAAAGTTCTGAGGGTTAGGGTTCACAATAGGAATATTGAGGCTTTAATTTCTAACAATGGTGGAATAACAATCGATACATTACCTAGGGATAAGGATGTATAATTGCAGATGAATTGATCTGTCTCACTTAATGCTTAATCAAAGAGGAATTACTAAGGAATTAGAATTTTTACTTGGGTTAAAGGATTAAAGTTATTAAGGAATTAGTCTTTAAGTGGTGTTCATGTAAAGAGATATTATATGAATAATTAGTATAATTAAATGTAGTAATCAATCTAATTAGATAAGTTGGGATCAAAAAGGTGTGTGTGTGTCTTAGCTACAATTCTTTCTCATAATTTCACAAAAATCCAAATATTATTGTTTTTGAATTCTGATTAATTCTTAGTTTTATTATTTAATTTCATCACGTTAAAATATTAAAACTCAATCTTATTAATTCTTCTTCATCCAATTTAAAGATAATAATTGTGATAAACTTGGTGACTCAATCTCTGTGAATACGATACTCTACTTATCAATTTATTACTTGAAACGATCGGTACATTTACCAAACTCGCAACACTTAGCCCATGTTGTACTCTCCCCCTGTTAGCTAATACATAGTTTTTCCTCTTCTAACAAATAAAGTGATACATGAAATTATACTTTTAATTTAATTTTGGGAAAATATATGATGTCTAACTTGGCATATCACAGATAATTTAAGTGGGAAAATATTGAAGAAAGAAAAACACCCAAAGTTTTGAGTGGATACTCATTCCAATTAGGATTTTCATTGAGATTTCAAAATATCACAGTATTGAGTGAATATTCATTCCATTCACGGACAAATGTGGTCGATAGGATCTCAATTGTGGTCATATTATGATCACAAACTGTTAAAAAATCTTAATGTTATAGCTCAAATCACGAACTCAGATCGTTTTTTAAAACCTTGCAAGTAATTATACTCCATTGACTGTGACAAGCAAAAGCTTTTGTTTCCATCTCACCACAGTTCTAGAACTCTGCAACAGTCGCAATCGAATGTGTAGAATAAGATCTGATAGCTTCCATTAATTGTGGATACATATAGTTTATTATTTTTATATTGTGCACACAAGATTTGTAGAGTACATAATACCCAAACAGAAACTCCACTCACCCAAGAATTTCCAACTACTAACTTCAATCCATAGAATTGAACTTCAAGTCACTATAAATCTTCTTAACCATCTTCATATCCCTCAGTGCATTGGCAATACAGAGCTACATACCATACTCAAGCTGCAATTCTTAGATCCACAACGAGGATCAAGGCCATAACATGGGAAAAATATATGTCCAGAACATTCTATGATGGAGAAAAATAATTGCTACTTTGCAAAATAATGCCAAGTTAGATTTTGTGTTTTTCTTTTTTCAAGAACAGGAACATAAAATGTTAGGATCGATCTTTGAATTTAACTATAGTTTTTGTTTTCACCTTCTATAAGCATAAAGCCAGAGATATAGATTTTCAGAAAAACATACAAAACCTACACATTACAAAGGACATTATTAAACAAGAACTGTCAAAAAAGTTTCTGAAGTAAGGAATAAGCTTGTGAAGTAAGGAATTGAAATGAGACTACAACATAAAATTTATTACCAGCAGGAAAATTGTCAATAGAATGTCAAGCTCAGATAAGCTAGAAGTTTACTGGAGTCTAAAATGATAACATTTGCACCTAAAATGATGACATTTGCACATTTGCTACACCAAGTAATTTATCAAGATGGGTTATAGGCTCTCTAATACCATGTTAAATTTCATCTTAAAATCAATAGACATTAAGTGAAGTTGTCAAGCAAGATATAAGTTATACCCAAGAATTAAGACAAACGATGTGAACCTCTCCAACAATAAAGACCAAATTAAGAATACACCACACATCTAATTATGTGTTAAACCCTTCTCTTTTTTTGGCTTCCATAATGATAGACCCTTCTCATGTTTTCTTGGGGTTTTTAATTGATTTTAGTTTACCGCATTATCTCATCTTCATTAATAAAATTTAATATATATATATATATATATATATATATATATATATTAATGGGAAAATAGTTCTAACATCAATTTAGGAGCCCTCTACAGCTCCCCTGCTCTCTACAACTGGAGAACTCTGGCAACAATGACAGTTGCTTCCACACCCTTGTTTTAATGAGTTGCGAACGTATAATTAATTAACTAGTGTTTAGCAATCTATTTAGGGGAACTACAACAATGATACGTGTCTATAATTGAATTTGACTTCAATACTCATACTACCGTTCCTGGTGAAGAAATGTTTCAATAGTGTTTCTATAGACAACAAGTTGGTAGAACTTGACAAGAAAGAAATTATAACTAATTAACTACATAAGTTAGCCTTCTAAATGTTTATATTTGACCTTCTACGGCATTCTAAATTAGTGGACAAAAATTATTCGAGAAGGATTCAAATAGTAAGATTCAACTCTGACTATTTGTCTCGCTTTCTTTGGACAAAACAGCAAAGCAAAAATACTTTACCAATACACTCTAATTAATGTAATACTAATATCAAGTAAATTAATACTATTTGAGTAGAAAAAATATGTTTAAGAGTCAACATGTGTGATGTTATTATAGTTAAAAAGATCTAATTATGATTCTGAAAATGATGACAACGGCCCAATACCACTAATTGTTTTTTTTATACACCATCGATCAGTTTACGTATTTTACATGTATTATATTTAGTTGTTAGTCTTGGTTTTGTTGGTACGTATATATAATTGAATTTGAATTGATATTAATATACTTATTATATATGACTATAGTCTATACATATATTAAATTAGAATATTATTTTATGTAAGAATGATATGAAATTATTATGAGTATATATATATATATATATATATATATATTAAAATTTATATATATCGACGACAAATAATTTTATTTTATTTTTGGTTTTGTTGGGTAGAAATTTAAACACAGGAGACATGGGGTTTTATGTGAAGACGATGAATAATTTATACGTACTGTGACAATTTCCTTTAGAAATAGGAACCAAAACAAGATTCACATATTAGTGCATTACGCAGCAGTATTGTTGAGTAAAAACTCAACAGAAATAACAACCAAAATAGCCAAAAATGTTATCGTAGTGTGAATGCCAGATTCGAGTTTCACTATAAATATATAGGTCAATCCTGATAACTAAACCATACTTATAAAGCAAATCCTGACATTGATCCCACTTGTGCTTAGTGAGGCTGCTTGACAAAATTGGATGGTGATCGACATAGTGTGAGTTGTGACCAACCTTTGACCTACCACACCCACTTCCCTTTGTTCTTCATTTCATTACTGTGTGTTTTTTTGCTATTACTGTTTCTTGTTTTCGTTTACATTCTGATTTGGAAAAATGAGAATTTAGTGCTTTTTTTCTTCAAAAGTGCTTATTTAACATATTTTATATGATATTAAAACTTTACATCATAAAATTGACTATAAAATTAATTGAAAATAATTTATTTTAACAAAATTTACCAAAAGATTTGGCAAAGTGATGTATTATTTTCGTAGTATGTAATTCTCATGCGATAATCACGCGCTGCATGCGAGAGTGAGATCTATCTATGACTTTGTGAGACACTTGTGATCTTCAATGAGGACAAAAAAAGTATCAAATAAATTGATTTAATATATTTTATATATTAAAATTTACATCATATTATAATATATATATATATATATATATATATATGTATATATTAATTTCTTAAACTCAAATACATTTCTCACTCCTTGCCATTATATATCAAACTAAATGAAAGGAAAAATGAATCACATGGGCTCAAGTTCAAAGTCTTCAACTCAAACATCAAATATTACATTAATTAACTCCCTTGATTCTTTTTGGTTTACATTTACCAACTTGTTTTGAGCTGTCTCCTTTTTTTAGGTGCCGGTCTGGTGAGACGTAGATTACAATATATAATTTTGTTAATCATTTCCGATAAAATGAATGAAACAAAATTGGTTTATTAATTCAATCTTTGTCAGCTGGGTTCACACTATCTATAGAATCATATAAACCTACGACACTGCTAGGGTTTGTCGTTATTATCGTACCCAAATTGTCAAAAATTTTAAGTTGATCTAAAGAAAGATATATACATAAATGAATAGATAATAAATAAAAAAACTCGCATTTCTTATAACTTATTTTTTGGTGTGATAATAACTAAACATATATAGTGATATGACTTTATTCTCTTAAAAAATGATGACATTAAAATCGCCTTTCGGCCTTTGAGCAATGAAGCATAATTATATATATAGTTCGAAGAGGAGCAATAAATTATATAAATCTTTTTTGGTGAATAATAAATTATAGAAATTGATACGTACCAAACATGAAAAAGAATGCAACAGTAGATTCAACAAAGTCGATCACGCAACATGCGCATAGGGTGCCCGGCACTGTATTTGCAGGAAAGCTAATTGAATTATATTTTTATTTGTAATTATAAATTTATTTAATATTTTTACTATAAAAATATTTGGATGATCAAACAATTCAATCAATAAAGTTAGGCTTATCATAAAAAAAATGTTTATGAAGTTTCTAATTATGGATTAAATTGATTATAATTTTTTAGTTAGAATGATAAATTAATTAATATAACATTCATTCTATGAATGACAAACCAAATAATTATCTGTTAGTTTTGTGAAGCCCAAATTAATATATTTGGCCCACTTTGCTTTATATGTGTTATGTGGTTGTTAAGTGAAACAGTGAGTTTCACTTTGTAACACCTAGCATATATAAAGCTTCTTTTGTCACTAAAAAGTAGTGTGAGCAACAACACGTGTGTGACCTTTGTTTTTCCAATTTTTCTCTTTATTCTAGCATTTTCTCTCGAAGCTTCTGGCCCCTTTCTTCTTTTCTCTCTGTTGTGACCTAGCTCTGCTAGGGTTTGCTATTTATGTCAAAACCTTGAGTCTTGGTTGCTGAAATCAGATAAAGTGGTGATAGAGTAGTGGTCTATGTTCTATTCTTTCTTGTTTGTTTCAGTTCTGGTGTTGTATTGCAGGTGGAAATCTCTCTCTCAGATTTGGTCCTGATTTGTGTTCTTGAGGCTATTCTCTGTAAGGAACTGGTTGAGGAGATTGCAAAAGATTGGGTAATGTCTGTTCTTGACATTGGTAAAGAGTAACTCTCTTTTGTACCCTGTAAATCTTGTTTTCTTGTTTCTTGTGATATTGAAGCCTTTGTGCTTGTAGAAAGTTAGAACTGTGTATGCTTGATGAACGATGTTGTAACTATTCTTGATATCTTAGTGTTAATAAAAGAGTTTACAAGTTCTTTGCCCTTGGATGTAGGTAACAAGGTTTTTATCCTAGTTACTGAACCAAGTAAAATATTTGTGTATTATCTTTCTCTTTAATTTCTGCTTCCGCGTTAATTTCGATTTAGTTATTGTGCGCTGATAAAACTCTAACAAGTGGTATCAAGAGCTTTAGTTGGCTCTTGTGTTCCTGTCTTCTTTGTGTATTTCAGGCTTTGGTGCTAAGGTCTACCTCAGACCCTCAGACATTCAAGAATGGGTTCAGCCAGAGTGGAGGTGGAGAGGTTTGACGGGAAAGGAAACTTCAACATGTGGCGCAAGAAGAGGAGGGTTGTTCTGGTACATCAAAAGTGCTCTAAAGCACTTGGTGGTGAGAAAGATTTACCCTCATCTTTATCTGAAACTGATAAAAATAATATACTTGAAACTGCCTATAGTTTGTTAATTCTGCATTTGAGTGATAATGTTCTTAGACAAGTTAATGATGAAACTACTGCTGCTGGTATTTGGTCAAAATTAGAATCTTTGTACATGACTAAATCTCTTTCAAACAAAATATATCTAAAAGAAAAAAATGTTTGGTATTTTAAGACATAGAACTTGTGCTGAAACACCTCAGCAAAATGGCATTGCTGAAAGAATGAATAGAACTATTTTAAATAAAGTTAGGTGCATGCTTGCTGATTCTGGTCTTAGAAAATCCTTTTGGGCAGAAGCTATTTCTACTGCTTGTCATATCATAAACAGGTCACCTTCATCTGCTATTAATTTCAAAACTCCCATGGAGATGTGGTACGGTAAGCCTCCTAACCTGAGTTATATGACACCTTTTGGCTGTTTAGCTTATGTTCATACTCAACAGGATAAGTTAGCTCCTAGGGCTCTTAAATCTGTCTTTGTGGGTTATCCTACAAGAACAAAAGGTTATAAACTCTGGTTAATATCTGAAAATAAAAGTGTTGTCAGTAGAAATGTTGTATTTGATGAACTGACATTTTATAAAGATGTTGTGCTAGGATATTAGACAGGTTAAAGAAGCTGGAAATGTCCAGTTGGAGGTGGAGAACACCACTGGTATTGATTCTGAAATGGTTCAGAATCATGGTGAAACTGAAGATCAAGTTGACACACTTGATCAGCTTGCAAATGATCAACAAACTAGTGAAGAAAATCAAGAGGACTCCAACCTCAATGATTATCTTCTGACTAGAGATAGAGTTAGGAGGAATATTAGGCCTCCTAACAGATTTGCCCATGCTAACATTGTTGTTTTTGCTTTGCAGGTTGCTGAAATAGTTGAACAAGAAGAACTAGCAATTTACAAAGAAGCAATCAATATGAAATCTCAAGAGAGATGGCTGAGAGCAATGGAGGATGAGATTTCCTCATTAAAGAAGAATCTGACTTGGGTACTTGTGGACAGACCCAAGGATAAAAGGATCATTGGATGCAAGTGGGTCTTCAAGCTGAAGCCTGAAGTCCCGGGATTGGAGAAAGCCAGGTATAAGGCCAGGCTGGTAGCCAAAGGCTACTCACAGGTAGAAGGAATTGATTATAATGAAATTTTCTCTCATGTGGTAAAACATACTTCTATTAGGCTTATTTCATCTGTTGTTGCTATTCTTGATTTAGAATTAGAACAACTTGATATTACAACTGCTTTTTTGCATGCTAGTCTAGATGAACAGATCTATATGAAGCAGCCAGAAGACTTCATCCAGAAAGGTTTTGAGGACAAAGTCTGTTTGCTGAAAAGGTCCCTGTATGGTTTAAAACAGGCACCTAGACAGTGGTATAAAAGGTTTGATGGTTTTGTTCTTTCACATGGATTTATTAGATGTAAGTATGATCATTGTGTCTATTATAAGAAAGAAAATGGAAATAAATATACTTATCTGTTGACTTATATGGATGACATGCTAATTGCTTCTCATGATATTGAGTGTATTAACAAATTGAAAGAGATGTTGCTGAAAGAATTTGATATGAAAATTCTTGGTCCTGCTAAGAGAATCTTAGGCATGGATATAGTTAGAAATAGAAAAGAAAGAACATTGTCTTTATCACAAGTTGTGTATGTTAAAAAGGTTGTTAAACTCTTTTCTATGCATCTCTGTAAATCTGTTAGCTTTCCATTAGCTACTCATTTTCATTTGAAATCTGTATGTGGTGATTTAAATGAAGATGAATCTGCATATATGAAAAATGTGTCATATTGTAATGCAGTTGGAAGCCTAATGTATGCATTAGTACTAGACCTAATATTACATATGTTGTTAGTGTTGTGAGTAGATTCATGAGTAATCCTTCAAAAGATCATTGGAATGCTGTGAAATGGATTCTGAGATATCTTAATGGCACTTCTGATTTCTGTTTGAATTTTACTGGTAATGAATCTAATGATTTTTCTGTGAAAGGCTATTGTGATTCTGACTATGCTGCAGATTTAGACAAAAGGAGATCTTTATCTGGTATTGTTTTCACTGTTGGTGAAAATGTTGTTAGCTGGAAGTCAAATCTTCAGCATGTAGTAGCTTTGTCTACTACTGAAGCTGAGTATATGGCCCTGTCAGAATCTATAAAAGAGGCACTATGGTTGAAAGGAATACTTTCTGAACTTGGATTAGGTGATGGAATTCCACAGATTATGTGTGATTCTCAAAGTGCTATTCATTTATCTAAGAATAGTGCTTATCATGAAAGAACTAAACATATTGATGTCAAACTACATTTTATTAGAGATGTTATTGCAGGTGATAAGGTGAAGGTGGAGAAAATATCTACTGTTTGTAATCCAGCTGATATTTTAACCAAAGTTGTACCTCTTAGCAAATTCAAGGATGCCTTGGAATTGTTAAAAGTTCAACAATAGTAATCTCTTTCTCTTATCTTTGTTATTTCTGTTTTAAATTGTTTTAGAAATTACTAATGCAATTTCTTGTTTTGTAGGTTCTGTCTTGTTTTCTTTTGTATATGTTTGTTCTGTTTTCTGTGTCCTAGTGTCTTAGTGTCTTCTGTGTTGACATTGAACTCATAGTCTCTTGTCTGTCTTCTTTTTATGATATATTTCTTTGAGCTTCAACATGGTGTTTGTTAGTTTTGTGAAGCCCAAATTAATATATTTGGCCCACTTTGCTTTATACATGTTATGTGGCTGTTAAGTGAAACGGTGAGTTTCACTTTGTAAAACATAGCACATATAAAGCTTCTTTTGTCACTAAAAAGTAGTGTGAGCAGCAGCACGTGTGTGACCTTTGTTTTTCCAATTTTTCTCTTTATTCCAGTGTTCTCTCTCGAAGCTTCTAGCCCTTTTCTTCTTTTCTCTTTGTTGTGACCTAGCTCTGTTAGGGTTTGTTGTTTATGTCAAAACCTCGAGTCTTGGTTGCTGAAATCAGATAAAGTGGTGATAGAGTAGTGGTCTATGTTCTATTCTTTCTTGTTTGTTTCGGTTCTGGTGTTGTATTGCAGGTGGAAATCTCTCTCTCAGATTTGGTCCTGATTTGTGTTCTTGAGGCTATTCTCTGTAAGGAATTGGTTGAGGAGATTGCAGAAGATTGGGTAATGTCTGTTCTTGACATTGGTAAAGAGTAACTCTCTTTTGTACCATGTAAATCTTGTTTTCTTGTTTCTTGTGATATTGAAGCCTTTGTGCTTGTAGAAAGTTAGAAAACTGTATGCTTGATGAACGATGTTGTAACTGTTTTTGATATCTTAGTGTTAATAAAAGAGTCTACAGGTTTTTTGTCCTTGGATGTAGGTAACAAAGATTTTATCCTAGTTACTGAACCAAGTAAAATACTTGTGTATTATCTTTCTCTTTAATTTCTGCTTCCGCGTTAATTTTGATTTAGTGATTGTGCGCTGATAAAACTCTAACATTATCATCCAAACCCTCACTCACCATATGGATCAACTGTACATGTTTTAATCAATAGTCTCATGTTTAAGCACGATATATATAATAATATTAAATACTTGAAAAAACGTTTATCAATTATAATAATTTTATTTGCTTTCAACAAAATTATCTCTTAAAAGATATTTATAGTCTTTGAATTTATTATTTCTACCAATTTCTTGTGAATGACCGAATTAATTTTCTATTTCAACAATTACAATAAGTATTTATAATTTAATGAAAAGAAAAAAAGAAAACGATTTCCCAGCCAAAGTATAAATTATACATATATAGACAAATTAATTATGGATTTGCCTATTCTTTAAATAGCCAATGGCGTGTGTAAGATTATTTTTTTATAAAACTAGCTAAAAAATTAGTTAATTGGTAGCTAAAAATTAGTTAAAAGTTAAAAATTATCTTATTAAATCATTTGTTCTAGTCAAATTACTCGTTAAAGTAACTAAAAATATAAAATTACATAAACAGATATAAAATTTTACCTTAAATAAAAAATTAAAAAATCTAATAATTGTTCAACAGCAAA
>PYAF01001313.1:7800-22209 GCA_007407185.1 Glycine tomentella | reverse complement strand
TTTTTTTTTTTTTTTTTTTTTTTTTTTTTTTGTGTTTTTAGTGTCGTTTTCTGATCTCAATTAGAGTTTTTATTTGGCTAATTGGGGTAATAAAGGGTATGTATGTTGGATTAATAATATGAATAAAATAATGTATATAAGTAAGTAAGAGATAATTCTCATTAGCTAACTTTTAATTAACTTTTAAAGTTGAGTTAAATTCAAAACTCAAATTATGTGCTTTTAGTGTCGTTTGCTGATCTCTAGTACAGTTATTACTTGGATATTTTGGGTACATAAAGGTTTGTATTATATGTTTTTTGATTAGTAATAATATGGATAAAATAATGTATATAAGTGAGATATAATTTCCATCCGGTAGTTTTTGAACTTAAGTTAGAGTGAAAAACTCAAATTCTAATACAGTATAAAAGTTTATCTTAATGGTTGTTGGGATCTATCGGCCGTTATCCAATCTTGGACGCAATGGGACTTTGTTAGAGATTTCACATTCACCAGTGATAAAGTTAAAATAGTGTGTATAAGTAGATGATACTATGAGTCAGTTTTTGAAATTGGATTAGGCTCCTCAATATTTAGGAATGTCAGGATAACTGAGATGGAACTCTAATTATGATCAGAGTACCAAAAGTAACTAAGGTATTTTATCTATAAGTTATTTAGTAATAATAATGGTAATCATTAATCGATGAATTGTTGTGATTTTGTGTGGTGTGGTATTGTTTTTGGTTTTGTGGTTGAATGGATGAAATGGGTATTCTGTATGTGCAGATTAAGTGCTACATGAAGCAGTTATTGGCTGGTCTTGAGCACTGTCACTTGCGAGGAGTGATGCATAGGGACATTAAGGGGTCGAATCTTTTGGTGAATAATGAAGGGGTTTTGAAGGTGGCAGATTTTGGGTTGGCAAATTTTGTCAATCCTGGGCACAGGCAACCTCTGACTAGTCGTGTTGTCACCTTGTGGTACCGGCCGCCAGAGCTTTTGCTCGGTTCGACAGATTATGGTCCAGCTGTTGATCTCTGGAGTGTTGGCTGTGTCTTTGCGGAGCTGCTTGTTGGAAAGCCTATACTTCAGGGGAAGACAGAGGTATTAGACTTTCCAATATGTATGGATTTTTCCTATCATGGTGCATGTTAATGTAGAGAAGTTGATTACATTTTTATTAGAAAAAAATTAATGGCAAACCTTTAAGAGTGAGCTCTGTATGGTAAGTTTAAAATAACTTTGAAGATGTATAAGAATGAAGAAATATGACAATGCCTCAACCCTCAAGGAAGCCACTGATATGAAAATGCTTGGCATGAGATGGATATTTGAGTTTCTTTGTTTAGCATATATGCAATAAAAAACTACTTAAAATAGTGTCAATTCAAATAAATTTTGGCAGCAAGGTGCACTGAGATTTCAGTTCAATAACTTTTGATATCCTCTCTTTCTTCCTGGGTTAAAGATTCCATTTCCTTTTTCAGAATACAGGTGCTTTATTTCTCTTTTATATAGTAGCTTTTCGTATTGTAATTCTATTAGAAAGGTTTTTAGAGTAATGTGCACATCATTGGTCAATTCTTATGGTCCATGGCAATTTAAAAGAATTGGATCTGATCTAATGTAAGCAATATGCAGCTTTCAAACTGAACCGCAGGAATTTTCACTTTGGAATTAGGTCAGGTTCTAGGCTGGCCATGTTAGCACTTGTTCTTTAAGGAAAATAATAATAATAATAATAACAGATTAACTCTCAAGACTGAGCCTTTCAGTTACACGCATGTTTACCATATATTAGTGTCACCATTTCTTCCCTCTCTGAAAAAGCAGTAATCTTAAATATATTTCATGCTTACATAATGACTATAGTTGTTCTCCTAGTCATACATTACTATATCTGAGTTGCAGTATAAATTTTGAATATAATTCCATATTTTTACCACCAAATATTGAACAGAGCTGAGGTTTGGACTTTGGATCCCATACCTATTGCATGACGACATGAGATTTCACTGCAATTTGTCAATAGGGTCATTTAAAATTGATGCTATCATCGCTTGTTCAGTAGTTTAAGATTGCCAACGTTCTATTTCTCAATACAGATAAAAGGGAGAATGTAATAAAACTAAAGAATATTATAATGATACCTATTATTAATTTTCATATAAGGAAGTGTTTCGATCTGAAAATCACTTGAAATGTTAGACCAGATGCTAATCAGTTTGCGGTTAATAAATGAATCAACTGGAAATAGCAATTCTGACACTATGTTTGATTTGAAACTCTACTAAATTCATCTTTGTTACGTATGCAGGTTGAACAATTGCACAAAATTTTCAAGCTCTGTGGCTCCCCACCTGATGAATACTGGAAAAAGTCTAGACTTCCTCATGCAACTTTATTTAAGCCACAGCAACCATATGATAGTTGCCTTCGACAGTCCTTTAAAGATTTGCCAGCGACAAGTGTACATCTGCTACAAACTCTTCTTTCTATAGAACCATACAAACGTGGAACTGCCACATCTGCTCTATCATCAGAGGTAGTTTAGTTTTGTATTTGTTGGAAACTCCTGAAATACCTTTTGTGGTTAATTTGAAATACTTGGCCTATTTGGTTTAACAAAATGTTTCCTAATTTTGTAGATAATTACAAATATGTCTTTTCATTAATGTTTTCATTTTATTTCTCATTTTCAAAGATTTGTATAGGAAACCATAAAAACAAGGATTTTGTTGTTTACATTTTTTTTTGTAGAAATCTTTGAAACCAGAAAACATAGTGAAAATAAGGTGACATTTTTTAATTATTTATGAAAACAGAAAACAAAAGTAGAAAATGTTTTTAAGACCAAACAGACCCTAATTTCTGTGTACTGTGTAGAATTAATCTTTCTTGCAGAATAATGTCTGTTGATTTCTCTTGCCCATTTTTTGGGGGGATATATAAATATCAATCAATTTTCTTTTATGACATTAGTCCTATATACAAAGCCATTCATCATTTATCTGAAACTTTATGACTATGTCAATCATTGAAATATGATATGGACTCTTTCTAGTCCTTTGATATATCGTCCTTACCATTTTTCAGTATTTCAAAACAAAACCTTATGCGTGTGACCCATCAAGCTTGCCAGTATACCCACCTAGCAAGGAAATCGACGCAAAACACAGGGAGGAATCAAGGTGAGACTGATATTCACTGCTCATTTTATGCAGAGTTGTTGGAAAATAAAGCTTTAGCCTTTAGGTTGTCACATATTCAACTGATGATCTCTGGATTACCTCTTATCTGGTATGGTCAAAATAAGAGAATGTCCGCATGTGCATCTCACCTGGTTGAGTCTACTGCCATACTTGGGTTTCATAAGCCAATCCATTAATGAACATTTGTTTTTGTTTGAAATATTTTCTATGGGTTATTATATTGAGGTATACTTATCTTTTAAGGCGAACCATGGCACGAGGAGTGGAGCTAGAAAATATTTATAGGGATAGCCAAAACTATATGACCTATGAAAACATAAAAATTGTTATAGAAAAGTCCCAATCTGTCAATATTTAACATTCACAATAGAAAATAACAAGTCAACAAAATTTGGAGTAGCCACTAAATTTTCTTTTTAAGTAGCCAACTATGTTTATCTTAACTAGCCTCAAATGTTTTTAAGAAACGTCATAATAGAGTTCTTCCCTTGGTTGGTACAATGGTAAGATTACTGCCTTTTAGCGTGCACTAGTTTGCCTATTTAATATCTTTAAAGGATTTGAAATTGGAAAGATGCAGTGAATAGTTCAACATCTTTGACAATGTAAAACAAATAAAACCTATTCTTAACAAATTCCATTTTCATAAGCATTACTGTATATTTATCTTGAGTTTTTTCATGAAATCATACTGTGATGGATTTTCAGGAAAAAAATTAGCGGACGAGTGCATGGAACTGAAACAAGAAAACCGTCAAGAAAACCTCTGGGATTCAATAAACTAGCCCCAGCAGAGGTCTATCTTGCTTTCTATTCTTGCATCTTGGAATTTCTTATGTGCCTCTACACTGGTTTACAGGAATGGTGTAATTACCATAAACCAATTCTCACTTAAGATTTCTCTTACAGGATTTGGCAAATCAAACTCAGACTTCCCGGAAGGTCAATGGTAGATCTTTCCGTGTCCTTGAAGAGGAGAGGACTAAAATAGGTGACAAAGCACAAAAGCCATCAAGTGGTAAACCTGAAGATGCTTCTCATGGGAAGAATGCTTCTCAAGGAGATATTCCCCTTTCTGGACCATTACAAGTTTCAACATCAAGTGGCTTTGCATGGGCTAAAAGCCGTAAAGATGACACTTCATTTCAATCCCATTGTCGAACTATTTCAAGAGGACATATTTTCAATCCATTAGAACCTTGTACATTAAATTCAAGGAATAATTTGGACACCAGAAACCAAGAAAATAAGGAGTTTTCTGGAGGATGCACCAATTCTAGGGGCCATGACCTACTTGAAATTTCTAAGCTTTCAATGCAGAATCAATGGAGTAAGTTTGATCGCCCAGATTCATTTGATGCTTCAGATGAGTACCACTCGCAAGAATTGTCTATCGCCATTTATCATAGAGAAGATTCAGCTTCCAAGAGAAGTAACTTGGTAAGTTTGTAAGTTGGCCAGATTTTCGATATGGTATTAAACATGCGATATCATCTGATGTGAAATGAAATGAAACTTATGTGACTCTTGCTGCATATTAATCTGTCCGTGTGTGTAGAGATTGATACGGGTTACTCTGGGAAAGAGGGAATCGGGAATTTATTATGCAGGGAATTAATATGAATGTTCAAATATGGAAAGAAGAAAGACAAAATTTGTTGAAATAACAGCATTGTTCAAGACTTGTCCATAACTAAATTTCTTCTTAGATATCAGTTTAATTAAGTGATCTCCTTCTTAGTAAAGAAATTGGTTTTATTGACTTTTATTTGTCAAAGATATAGGCCAATAGCAGGGACTAAGGACAAATTCCAAACTTGGATAATAATACATTGTTTAAACATAAAATCTCTTGCGTATTTGCCGTCATACAATCATAAAGGATCAATACATGACAAAGCTCATACTTAGTTTTATTCAGGAATTTATTTATATTACTGTGCTTTGCCCTACCTGTATCAAATTCTTGGACCATATGTCAACTATGCAATAATTTATGAATCCTTACATTTACATAATTCATGTGTCCGTGTATTGACATAATTCTTATTCGCTACAATCTTGCAGAGTTTTCAAGATCAAGGCGAAAAGGTTGAATTTTCTGGGCCCCTACTATCTCAAATGCACACAGTTGATGAGCTCTTGGAAAGGCATGAGCGTCACATCCGGCGAACTGTCCGGAGATCATGGTTTCAGAGAGGTATAACAGGCATAACAAGCTCATGGTTACCTTGAAAAGAAGCAATTTGTTCCATTACCGTTCTCTATTTTCTTCCTCACTTTTGTGCTTAGGCCTGAAATCAATGAAAGAACATTAAACTAGACTATTCCAAAGCTAATCATTAGCCGACCCATTGACGAAACCGCTCCCCTTTATCTCAACATTGACATGGCATTTCTTGTTAACATGTGAGCTCTGGATTGCAGGTAAGAAGCTTGGGAAGTAAATCAAGTAATTGCATGGGTATTTACTCTTGTAGGGCACAGACCTTGAGCATCATATCAAAATGATACTAGAAGTCCTTCTGGGAAGGCCATCTTCTTTCCCCAATCACACCGCTATAAGCAGAGAATGAACATCTGACTTTTACAATGACACACTGTCTAGCAGCATGATCTGTTATATAGAAGCTGGGAAACTCAACAATTCAAGAACACCACTTCCAGCTTCCAATTTACAGAAAATCTGATGACCAATGCAAAGAAAAGAAGAAAGGTTTGAGTTCCCTTTTTCGGTCAATTATAGATAAAAAAAAATTTGTTTATGTATGATCTAAACTTCTCCCTCTTCCTGCCTTTGCTAATTGTTATCTACATGCAAGTCTTGTCCGGCAATTGTATATATTTCACCTGTTGTGACTGACTTGAGAGAATAGTTACTCTACTCACCATTATTCAATCATTTTTTAGGCTTTTAATGAATCAGATATAGCAATTTATATATCTAACAAGCAATTTTTCTAGTTAGCTAGGAGCCTATTTTTGCATCATACTTTATTCTCCCAACTTCTACTGCTTCATTTTGTGGATCTTGAGTTCAAAATTGTCACTTTTCATCCTTGTTTTCGAATTTTTACTGCTTCATGCATATTTATTACAAACAGATCAACGATAAAATCCTATAAAATGCCATTGCACTCGTGTATGCAAGTCGTTAAATGCCGAGATACTTTTTTCAAATTTAGGCTTATGCAAGAACTACAAATATTTAAGGTACGCCAAAATTTTATACAATTATGCATCTGTAGGATTTTCTTAATGAGTTGAAATTTGATCTACAACCAGAGTGAAATTTTTTACACTATAATGAATGATGTGTTTCCACATCACGAAAACTATGGCTTTTTAGGTAGTTCGGATATTCTTACTTTTTGGTAATGATTTAGATGTATATAATTGGATATATCATAAATAAGTGGTAATCAAAATGAAATTTTATTGATAATCTACTCATGACTCGTAAAAATAGATGTTAGTTCTTTATGTAATATTCATAATCAAACTCCCTTAACGTGAAAGTAAATAATTGAATAATTGTAAACTTGTTACATTATATATTAAAACTATATTAAAACTAAGAGTCTGTTTAAATATAAGATTAAAAATGTTTTTGAAAGTTTTTTTATTAGAAAAAGTTTATAATTGTGATAGAAAAGGTTTCAAAAACACTTATAGCTCGTATGTAAACAGATCCTAAATAGTGTCTTAATGGAAATAAGAGCGATCAAATTGTTTGGGAACAGTCCGAAGCTTAAAAAAGATTGTAAACCTACATATTGGGTCATCCTCTCAGGAAAAATATTTAGACAATTGGAAAGTAATATTTTGGAATTATTTTTTCGACCAAAAAGTAATGTTTCAAAGATATGTAAATCTGTTTTTAGTAACATTGAGTTTAATATGATGAGATATGTATATATTTACGAAAAGTATTAACAACATACTCTTTAACATATTATTTATAACACACATTTTTCCATTGATTGAAACTTATTAAAAACTATAAAATCAGGACAGTCATTAAATGAGAGGTAAGACTCACAAAAATTAGTGATTTTCAATAAATTTTAAATAATAATAGAGTATGTTAAAAATAGTATATCAAAGAATATATTGCTAGTATTTCTCATATATTTATCATCTTGCATTATATTCTCATCACACTATTATAAAAATACACAACTTTTTTTAATAAAAAAAAGATAAATACACAAGTTAAATACAAATACAAAAAAAATTAATAATGAATTTGAATTCCCAAAGTAAAGTTAAAATGTGAACCGCCTCTTGGGTTTGGAGTGGTAATTGTGGCTTTACTACTAATATGCATGCGGAACTTTTGGCAATCTACAGTGGCTTATTTTTAGCTTGAGAGTCGAGTTTCAAGAAAGTAATATGTGAAACTGACACTTTGATGGTTCATGATTTACTCCTTAATGGTTATCTTCCTTGGCATACTTATGCAATGATCCTAAATAAGATTAAAACTCTTATTGTTCAATAATGACAAATTTCTCTTAAGCACATTCTAAGAGAAGGAAACCATTGTGCGAATTGGTTAGCCAAGCATGGCTCATCAACCACAACTTAGTTTTTTAGATGTGAATCTTGTCCACCTCAATTGCACTTTCTTGTTCCGGCTGATGAAGTTGATGTGGTTTTTATTAGATATTAATTTTCTCTTTGTTCTTTTTGTACCTTTGTCAATGATAAAAAAACAGGTTGCACTTTTTTTTTATGCAGTAGAAAGAAAAGACAGAAAAAAAAGGAAAAAAGCTAAAGCTAATGGGAACTATAATAACCAAGGCTAAAAAAAAAAATTGGCTGTGACCTCTGGTTCCCAGCGCGGATAGCGCTAGTAGCGCCAGGTTGGCGCCAATAGCACCAGAAACGGCGCCAGTAGTGCGGGAGGTGTGTCAGAGGCCATTTTTCTCTAAAATCTGGCGCGATTAGAGCGGGGACGTGGGCTGGAGTGACTTAAGTGACCCATTTCTCACTCTTTTCTTCACAAAACACACTCATCTTCTTCCTTCCTCCATGGCCAAACTTTGAATGCTTCATAACCACTCAACCATTGACAAAACACTTCACTTCCAAAATGAAAGTTGTAGGGAACTACTCAATGAGCTAGATTTCAACATCAGTTTTTCTTGAAAATCAACAAACGGAGAGATCGTTTTCTCTAGGGAACTTCACAAGGTTTGATTTTTGAGGGGAAAAGAGGCGTTTTAAGGACGTTCAAGTTTGGAGAAGTTGTCCTCTAGTCTTCCTTGTCGTTTTAGAGGTAAGAAAAAACACAAGTTTTACCGATTATTTGAGAATTTGTTCTTGAGATGAATAGTGATCCATTTGAGTTAGAGCTGAAATTAGGCTTGGGTCCTTTGGAAAAGTATAATTAGGAGGTTGTTGTATGAAGGTTTAGCCTTGCAATTTTAATTTTTATGGATTTTGGAAATTGGGTTATGAAGAATGTATGTGTAGGAAGAATGTTGGTTAATTGATGATATTATGCTGTGTATGGGCTTTGGTGCCTTCACAAGATGCGTTTAGGAGACTATATAAATGGTGAAAAAGTGTTGAAGTAACCGTTTTAGCCACCTTGATAATTATAGGAATGTGGCATGGATAGAGTATTGAACCCTTTGAATTGGTTGATGCAGAGTCTTAGGGAGACTCTAGTGCCTTGATTAGGCCGAGATAGATCCTATTGGAGGTCTGTAAGTCACCAATTAGGTGACTAGTCCTTATAGCTTAGAAAAGAGGTTTATATGTAAAAGAATATTGTTTTTTTTCATTCTGACGGTTGAGAACCGTTAATGATTGTTTGTATGCCTTTATGTAGGGCGTGATACGGAGATTATTGGTGGCTGTGACCACGAGACCGGGAGAGTCAGTGTAGCGCTTAGAGTAGGTAAGCTCTTTGTTCTGGAGAGTGGATCTCATTGACTGTGTTCCACCATACTCTGAGGGAGTGATGGTTATTATATGTCATGATGCATGTGGTATTAAAATTGTATGTTACTGCTTTTTATTGAGAACATGTATATGATGTACACTGTGATAATATGTTGTATGATTGATGAGATTCTCTAGTTAGTAAAATAGACTAAATATGGACTTCCCGAAGAGCCAAATTAATGTAGAAAAACTCTTTGTGGTCAATTATATGAGTAGAAACCTGAGAGAATATGTCCTTAAGTGGATGATCTTCTCTTGGAAGAGCCATATACGTCTGAATAAAGTCCTGAGAGAATGTGCCCTTCAGTGGATGATCTTCCTCAGGCATTGTTATATATATTGTATGTCTGAGAGAATGTGCCCTTAAGTGGATGATCTTCTCTTATATTTGTGTTGCATTCCCGATGTTGGTTGCACCCAACGGAATGACACATGTGTTGTGATATACATGTGATGTGTTTTATGAGAGCCATGATAGCTAGATGGTGTGAAGTCAATTTTGATGCTATATGTCACAGAAGTGAACCAGGGAGAGGAGAGACCTCCAAGAACCCTGAGTTTACTGAGATTGTATCTCACCCACTACTACAAAAAGGTCATTTTACGACAGCATTTCCAAGTCGGTTGTCTCGAAATCATCGTAGAATGTGGGGCGGTGGCATTTGCGTAATTAAAATGAACATTTCAAAGTCGGTTCATAGCGAAACCGTCTTAGATTGTTGCATACAACGACGGTTCCCAACTAAGAACCGTCTTAGAATACTGCTTTCTAAGACGGTTCCCACCGAACAACCGTCCTAGAATGTAACATTTTAAGACGGTTCTTACTTGGGAACCATCTTAGAAAGCAGTATACTAAGACGGTTGTTTAGTACGAACCGTCTTAGAAAGTGCTTTTCTAAGACGGTTCTTTGGTGACAACCGTCTTAGAAAATCACTTTTTAAGACAGTTCTTCCATGACACCATCTTAGAAAACCACCTTCTAAGACGGTTCTTTCGTGTCAACCGTCTTAGAAAACCACTTTCTAAAACGGTTCTTTCGTGTCAACCGTCTTAGAAAACCACATTCTAAGACGATTCTTTCGTTCAACCGTCTTAGAAAAAACCTTCTAAGACGGTTCTTTCGTGTCAACCGTCTTAGAAAACCACTTTCTAAGACGGTTCTTTCGTGACAACCGTCTTAGAAAGTCGCTTTCTAAGACAGTTATCACCAACAACTGTCGTAGTTTCGTTTGATTTGTTATTTTTTAATTATTTTTTTATACAAACGAAGACGGTTGTTTCAGTTAACCGTCTTAGTATATGACATTTTAAGACGGTTGACAACCGACGTAAAAAATTTCACGTTTCAACGACACCTATAACGAAGACGGTTGTTGAATCGACATTAAAAGGGGTGAACAACCGACGTAAAAAGTGCTTTTTGTAGTAGTGACCTCGTGTGTGGGAATTATATTTTTGCAGGTGATGCTCAATGAGCGGATGGTGGATCCTAGGGCAAGAGGCCCGAGTAAGGATATGGTTTTGTGTGAACCTTAGGCATATTTTTATGAGAGCATGTTGGCTCATTGTTTTGTTATGTCTGTATTTTGTACCCCTGAGGGAAAGATGCATAGTTAATGTACATTATGTATATGTTGTATATCTTGAGAGATATTGGTGTATGTAGAGAGGACAAGGTATTGGATACCTTATTTTGTACAACTATTATTGAGATATATGCATATGGCTTATTTGGTCCTCTGGTTGTATGATGCGAGTATTTACCATACATAATGTAAAGATGTTATTGTTGATGACGTTTGATGACATCATTTTGTTCATTGCTTTCGAATTAATTAGCTTTAATTAATTGATGCGCTTAACGACAATAAATGAATGTTAATGAATCGGATGCATACAGGGCGTTACATGAACCACACCCCTTTTATCAATCAACACAATGTGTTTAAAAGATAGAAGTAACTCTAAGTAATTATTCTTACCAAAATTTGTAAGTGACGCATGTCAAGGTGAACATAACCAAGATGGGTTCAAGATCTTGTACGTCGGATGATGAGTCGACCTTGTTAAGAGGGGGACCTACAAAATAAAAGAGATGACTCTGACGCTCAAATAAGTACATCAATTATATATGTATAAGTGAATAGACTAAGTATTAGTCTGTGCGAGAGGATGAGTACATGTCTCTCAGTGTGACTTGGTGTTGGTGAGAGTATGTCGAAGGGTTAGACGAAACCTGGTATCATAGCGTGGAAAGGGAGCCCCCAGTCCTTGTTTGTTGGTGTTGTTACAATGAGTAACAACCCTTGTAGATAATTATTAACCTGATAAAGGCTAACAGAAAATTACAGGTTATAGATAATTAGGCTTATAGATAATGTACCTTATAGATAATTTGTAGCTTGTAGATAATATGATGACTTGTATATAATTAGGTACCTGTCATTCGATAAGAAGGTTGCAACATTATCAATATTTGAATTATAAAGCATTAAAGATAATTTGTTGGCCCAACAGCCCGACTACTAAGAGGGAGATGTCTGTGTTCTTGTAACAAGACTGACGTAAAGGGTTGACACATGTGTTAGAACATCACGTAAGTGACTATGTGTATTTGGCGGATCTCAGACAGTACAATAATAAATAGAAATTAATGAATTTAGTATAGAGATGGATTGGACTAGATAGATTTTACAAGAGTTGAGTGTGATTTGATTTCAAATGCTCACGCTTGGCATATTTACTTGAAACAAGTCCTATTTCAAGGAGTGACCTAATATTTTTAAAAGTTTAACTTAATCTAAAAATCTATTTAATATACTACTTTATAATAAGGTCACAAACATTCCTCTAAATAAGCTAATAAACTTACAGTAAGTCAACAAATTTTAGTATTCTAACAAACTAAAACCTATATAATTGTAAAATATTATAGTAAAATTTTAAAAACAACAATATTGCTATTATCATTGTGTTTTTTGTGTTTATTTAAATAATTTGATCTATTAGTTGTAGAAGACTTTTTAAATGACTTAAAATTTGGTCTTTATAAATGACTTAACTAATAATTAAGAAAAGCCTTTAGCCTGGCTTATTTAACAAATAAGTTTTCCATAACCTGGATTTGGATTTGATGTGGGCTAAATTTGATGAAACAATAGCATATATGACAATACGTGATGAAACATGAGATAGGAAAGATGAAAGTGAGATACAACGCGACAATATCAACGTAAATTTGATTTTGAAGCAATTTTAGAAATATGCATTTCAGTAGCCATGTCTCCAAAACAAGAACAAGTGCATAATTTTTATTTTTTTTTTAAAAAAGTAAGTAGGAAATAAATTAGAATATTTACATCAAAATTTGAGTTGAATCTATATGCAGTCAATATAAAAGATTTTAAGGTATCGATCAATAAAAAATAATCATGGATGAGTTTAAAGTAATTATTATAAAAATTAACAAATTAATTATATATGATTATTTGTAATTAAACAACAATATAAAAATTCTGTACATTCTTAGTGCACATTCAATTTATTTTAAAATTTATATATTTGCGAAAACAAACGTGACAATAATAATTAAAGAAAAAAAAGGGAATATGTTGATGTGAAAGCATATGAATACAATTAGCTTTTTTATTTCCTTTTTTTAAAGTTGGCAATGCAAGATGCAATACAAGTTTTAGTTTTTTATGTTTTTTAAATGGAACGGTAGGTTTAAGGGAAGATCGCGTGCGGCCCAACTAAGAAAAACAAAAAGGTTGCCTTTTATAGTTTGGTCTATTAGTCTATTATATATAATTCTGGTTCTTCATATTTTTAGTTAATTGTTTTTTATTTTTTAAAATTTAAGTAAACTTGATTCTTTTATCAATTTTCTTCTATTTAAAATTTCCTTTGTTCATATTTTTAGCCAAAATTTTCATAATTGAGTCAACTAAATTATTTTAAACTTTTTTTTCTACTCAAAACTCACCAACAAAAACATCAAATTTATCTTCTTTTTTTTTTTTAAAAAAAAATCCATTTGTTCTCCTTTTAAACCCTAATCTCATATACTATAAAATTTTCAAAGTTTCACTAAATTTCTGGCTTTAAATCTTTAAACTTATTCCATGGCTCAAATTCATCGTAACCCTTACAAAATTTAGACAGAAAATGAGAATTTGAGTTTTAAACAAAATAAAAACTTGATGAATAGACTAAATTTATTTAATTTAAAAAATAATAATTAGCATAAAAAACTCAAAAAAAATTATATACAAATTAAACTCTCAGCACCAAAAATATAGTTAAATCAAGGCAAAAGAAAAAGACGTGGAACCCCATTGGAGTGGATGTTTGATTTCACTAACTCTCATTACATGTCACTGAATTCTATCAGTATCAAGTAGGATTGATGAAGGAAATAATACATGGATCCAAAGTTACTAATAGAAAAACACAAAGTGATTGTGTCCAAAAGACATTCTCAATCCAAGGAGAAAAATTAGAAACTATTGGATTGATAAGGCCCATTTGTCGCGTTGTAATTGGACTTAGATCTTCGATCCATCGCCAATCCTTCACAATAAGCTAGTCCTGAACCCAGGAACAATTAGACAAATAAATAAATGAAAAAAATTCTCTAATGAAATAACCTTAACTTAAACTATAATATTTTAAAGATAAATTATAGACCAAAAACCAAATTCATTCTCTAATAATATATTTATTAAATTATTACATTGCATTATTATATAAGTATACATTGTTATATATTATATAATATTTTATAGATTATATATTTATATATTTTGTAGATACAAGAATTTAGAAGTACTATGTCATTTTTATTTCATGTCAAAAGATTAAATTTAAGTCAATTTGAAATATAAAGCAAATAAATGATGAAATAATTTTTTAAATAAAATTTAATTAATGTATTTTTTTCCGTGAAAATCAAAGATAATATTAGGATATTTATAATAATTCACACACTTTCTATTTGAACACGTGTGATACAGATTAACAATTTTTGTTATATTTTGACAATTTTAATTTTTTTCTTATATATTCAATATTTGTAACTAATTCAAATCAATGAATAAAACAATCCGCCCAAACATGACATGGGTCACCAAGCTAGTTACAATAAAAGACCAATGTGATTCATGGTTGATGTTTCTACCGTAGGAATGAGTCATGAACAGTGTTATGAAATTCATTAATTTGGAACTTGAGATTGAAGGTTACAAATTG
>PYAF01001312.1:311625-348679 GCA_007407185.1 Glycine tomentella | reverse complement strand
AAATAATCGATTGCATTACATGGTAATCGATTAACCCAGACCAAGTCTAAATCTGGATAGTTAGATGAATCGATTACAATCCACCGTAATCGATTAAGCCAGCGTGAGTGCAAAACATGATTTAAACTATATAATCGATTACAATGAGTGGTAATCGATTAAGCCAGAGTGACTGTCTTTTCTAAACAACCATGTAATCGATTACAATATTATAGTAATCGATTAATCCAGTCATAAGGCTAAATCCTAAGTATGCTGATTTTCATGTAATCGATTAACCCGATGGAATAATCGATTAAAGTGTTCATGTTTGATTTTCCAGAAAACTTATGAATAAAATAATCGATTCATTCATTCCAATAATCGATTAAAACAGTGCTAGGTTATTTTTCCAAAGTATTTAGCTTTTCCTTTTGTTTCAAATTAATTACTTTAAAACTTATATGATGCAATGCCTGTATGATGTATGAATGATATGTAACTAAAACTTAGATCATCACAATGCCTTCAAACCTTTTACATTTAAATCAAAAACATCATTTCTTCAAATCTTGATCCATGTTGAAAGCCAAAACCTTCACGTCTTGAACCTTGCATGAATCTTCACTTGATCTTCATTCAACTCCCCTTTAATTCAACACAAACATTAAACTACAAAAATAGAAACTTCTCCACACAATTATTTCTACAGTAAACAAACCCCTTTTTTCCCTCTCCACACTTCCAAAACCCAACCAAATAAATCCCTCCTCACTCCCCCACACAACACACACTCCTCCCATCATCACACCATGCTCACAGTTCTGCTTCTCCTCTCACTCCTTCTTACCACCTCCACTTCTCACAATATATCATATCCTCATTTCCAACAACTCAATGTCAAACAAATAATCCTCACAGAAACAAAACTCAACCCAAACCCAACCCAACCCTCCAAACACCCCCAACATAAAAAACGCAACGGTGCCACCAAAGCATTTTCATCAGCAAAATATAAACATACGCAAGATGGAAAATCAACAATAGCTAACTGCAATTGCAAGATGGGAAAAGGGACAACTCACTAACTTAAGCAATAAACCAAACACCACATACGCATTGACTATAGCTAAACGCCTAAACATGATACCAATCAACAAAACCCCCCGTTAACAACAAAGTCAGAATTCTCACAATCTCACTGAAACAATAATCCATTTTATCAAACAGCTGGCGACCAAAATTGAAGGAATCAAAATTAGCGTAAATAGCGTAAAGCAGAAAATAATGGTGTTATACTTGCTTGACAAGATGACGAGCAGCGGCGGACCGTGGACGAGCCGACAACCGTTGTCGATGCGTGATGACGACGCACGGCCACAGGAATGCAGGAATGTAGTGGCACAGCCACGCAAGAACGCAGTGTGAGGATGAGGTGCAGTCGCGCAGCAACAACAAACGATGGTGTCGGCGCTCGGCATAGGAACTGCGGACTCAACGGTGTCGACGATCGACGGTGGCAGAGGACTCGACGGACTCGACGTGCGCGAACTCGACAGACTCGAAAGGTAGTATATGTTTTTCATTTTATTCTTTTAACACAATTTTTTTTTTAAAAAAAACACGATTTTTTTTTATGTCCGCACGTGCGGACATGTGCCCACACGTGGGTTCGCCTCTGGAATGAGTTCAGGGACTCAAGAAAGCTATAGACACATTTATTTATAGATCTTTTGTCATCAAATGATTAGTTAAGGTGTACTAAAATTAAAGGATGTTTTACAAGTTAAATTTAGGGGATGTAGGTAGTGATCAGTTACTGAATTAGTGTAGATCACTATTAAGGTTAGTTACTAGATATTTTACAATTCAAAATAAAATCAACATAAAGTATTAAAAAATTTATCTCTAGATATGTAACGATAATGGTGAAAGGAAGTTAAGGATAAATAAATTTATCATTGTCAACGATATATATTCATGA
The DNA here is from genome assembly GCA_007407185.1 of Glycine tomentella. Classification (NCBI taxonomy): domain Eukaryota; kingdom Viridiplantae; phylum Streptophyta; class Magnoliopsida; order Fabales; family Fabaceae; genus Glycine; species Glycine tomentella. Next base: position 346,716 of record PYAF01001312.1, on the reverse strand, counting down.
ATAAAAATAATTATTTATTTAAAAAAATGAAGTGGTGCATGGGACTCAGGTGAGGCCATGGATACGGCTCGAATTGAAAGTATATAACCCTTACACGTTGATATCCAGGTTCATAAATAAATAAAAACTTCCTGTCTTTTGATATTCCCGTCGATAGTCTGTATTTATTGGGAGTAGTTCCATGAATTTTAAAATTTTAAAATTCATCGTGGAAGGTAAATAAATCTGTTTACTGTATATAGCAATGTCACTCCATGCTACTTTGCAGACACGATGCCAACACTGAGTCAATATTTTCTCGATCCATCTATGATGTTCAGTGCGGTATCAATTGTACGTTTCTCTATCCCAATTATTTTAAAATTTTCATAATAGACTTTGCATTACCATTTTCTTTCTTTTTTTCTCTTTTAGCAAAGAATTACTGTTTTTCTTTCTGATTTTATTAATCTTAACAAAATATCAGTAAAAATATAAGATTGGTTGGTTAAGAACAAAAAAGGAAAAAAATTATATCTATTAATAAAAACCAACAAACTAATCATTAACACGATAAAAAATTTACAAAATCTTAGTAATGAGAAACTTCCATTAATTTTCTTGTCACGGGATTTCATCTTGTTTATATAAAAGAAATCCACAGTGTCATATTTAAAAACTTGAACTTAAACAATGCTTACACCTTTTTTTATCCTAAATTTTAATGGCACATAATAATGTTTGAAAAACTGGTCTCAAGTCAGAAAACATGGCACGTTTTATTTTCCTTAATTTTTTTATTCAAAGTAAAAAATAAAAATAACATAAAGATCGACAAAGACAACCCGGATCTTTGTGTGAGTACGTTACTGTCCTTTGCATACCCAAATTTCGTAAGCTGATCAATAATCCTTTAACACATTTATATCCAAACTAAAAAAAAAACAATATATAGTAAACACACTCATAAAAAATCATACCTATGGCATATTCCTTTGCAAAAAAGATAATGCCCTTGCCCCAATTCTCAAATCCTTCCATGTTCCGCTACAACATTTATTTATTTATTCATTTATTATCATGAAACAGTCCCATTCTTGAACCCTCCCACATTAACAAGGACAGAAAGCAGATAACTTAATTAAAACTGAAATATCAACTTAAAGATTAGCACAACAAAAATTAACATTAAATTATTAAAATATATAAAACTCTATTTTAATTTACTCCTACATTTTAAACTACATTACATAACTTCAAAAGTGAGTATGCCTCTCATTTTCTTAATTAGACATTCTCAATATTACATCTCTTAAAAGTTTATATATGCAATTCATACAATCATCTCAAACTAAACATTTACCTTTTTCTTATACCTATCTTCTTATATCACTATTCTCTTTTATCTTATCTCTAAACAGAATTTCAAGTTTTTTCTTATAAAATTAAAAATCACCTTTGTATCATGATTGAAATCATTCATTATAAATCTAAAATATAATTTATACTTTCAAATATATTTTTTATTATCAATTATATTTATAATATAATTTATATTCAAAAATGTATTAATTATAAATTAATTTTATTTATATAAAAATAATCACATATCATATCCAAGTAATACACACAATAATAAAATGTTAATTAAAAATAATTCATATAATCCTCCATCTAATTTTAATCTTAATCTTAATGATTAATGTCTAAACATAAAACTATGCATCAACAAATTATGATTAATCATTAGTATAAATTAAATCATATTAAAATAAAATATTTATCATATATATGTTTATTTCAATAAAAAATTATCATTGGCAAAAATAACTTCATACAATAATGAGGAAAATAAAAACACATAAATCCACACATCGAACAACTTATGATTCATGAGTCATGTTCCAGATTCACTAAACGGCAACCCCTATCTATCCCCTTAAAACCCCGCCTTTCCCCTTATGACTCAGGAGTCGTTACCACCATTGTCTCAATCAACCATCCCACGTGCCGCACTCGTGCAACCCCACCCTTCCCTCACGCACACATGGTGAAATCACACATCCACACGTCACACGCCCGAAACTCGACCCAAATAAAAAAGGATATGCCAAGCATCTACATAACCATGCAATACCCTCATTCGGATCCTATCCCCATATCCCCAGTTTAACCTCGTCATATTCCCAAACGAGTCAAATCATTGAATCACACATAACATTAGATCAAAATCAGCAATAATAATTTTTAAACCTAAAACTGTTTCCCTCGAATATTCTGGACAAAATTCTAGCGATTCCCTCATCATCTTTATAAGCAACTTCCACACACAACGAAACCCAAACCCAAACCATTTCAGAATATAGCAATTGGTAATTAATTGATCCAATCTGTTGCTGAAAACACATACCTAAACCCAAACTATATCAGAATATAGCAATTGATAATTACAGATCCAAATTGTTCTAGAAAACTTGAATCGATGGTGGTTTTAGCGAGAAAGAAACGAGTCACTGACCCGTTGGACGACGAGGCGAAAGCGCGTATCGTCGGCGGAGACCACCGGCAATTGAGTTACGTTAGCAGCGGGAGAGAACATTCCGGCGACGGAGACGGTGACGGAGACTCGCCGTGCCTCTCCGAGCTCGTGCATGATTTCCTCGAGGACAATGGTGATTCGGAGAATAATAACTCATCGGGGAACGAGTTTGACACGGAGCGAGTCGACTCGGTCACCGACTGCATTGACTCGGTGGAGGAGCTTCTTATGCGAAATGCTTCCAACGTTTCAGACTCTTATAAAAGCTTGCTTCTCTTGCACGCTTCGGAGGCATCAGAGAAGTTCGCGTTTTTGAAAGCACAAAATATTTCGTCGTACCGCCGAAACGTGATGTCGTTTCTGCGCGAGAAGGGGCACAATGCTGCGATTTGCAAAACGCGGTGGGACTCTTCCAGTGGAGTCACTGCAGGTAAATATGAGTTCATCGACGTGGTGCAATCTGGGCCGTCCACATGGCACAAGAGGCACTTCGTGGACCTTGATTTCGTTGGCCAGTTCGAGATCGCACGGCCCACGAGCGAGTATATAGAGTTTCTTAATTATGTGCCGCGAATATTCGTTGGAACTGAAGAGGAGCTAAAATGCACGGTTCGGGTGTTGTGCGGTGTTGCGAGGCGTTGTTTTGGAAAGAGAGGGTTGAGTATTCCTCCGTGGAGGAAGAACCGGTACATGCAGAACAAGTGGTTCGGTCCGTATCGAAGAACTGCGAACCCGGTTCAGGGAAACCCGGTTCCAACGGTCGTGTCCGCGTTGAGTGGGGCCAAATGTAGGTTCGTGGGGTTCGACGACGCCGTTTCGGAGGCCAGACACGGCAGGGTGGTTGTCCGTACGAGATGATTAGTAGATTTTTTTTTATCATCGAAGATATAGTGTTAGACGGATAGGCATTTTTGAAAGTTGTAATTTTTTATTTATTTTTTAAAATGTTAGTTTAGGAGCTGGATGATCGGTTGTGTAAATAAAAGAAATAATAATTTAAATTTTCATGAAAAATATGAAAGTTAAGTTGATGAGATGTAGTATAATAGAATTGGATTTGTATGCGCAAATGAACACTGTTTAATACTGTAATGTTTATTCTATGCGGCAAATAGGATGTAACTATATTACTTGGGGACTGCACCATACAGAGTGTGACGAAACTCTTTAATTTGGATAATTGAAAAACTATTCGTTTAGAACAAACACGATCAATTAAAGCGATTGTGTGAAATAATTTATACTCAAAATAAATGAAAAGGACAAATATTTAAGAAAAAAATATATCATATTCATTAAATTAATTTGAAGATAAATCTAGCCTTTGCAATCCAGAATTCCAGATAATGTGGTCCCAGGTTTAGACAATGGAATACACCGAATTGTTTCTGGATGTGACAGATGTTAGCATACGGGTGGTTTCTTGTTAATAACGAAGGAACAGATGGCTTAAAAAAACAGGTTATGGTACAAAACTACAAAGTTCGGGCTATATTCTATTTAGTGATCGATCATGAAACATAATTTTATATTAAAGTTATTTTTTTTTTGTTATATAGTAAATTAAATATTTAATTAGTATAATTTTGAAAGTGACAATTTTTTAGAATAAATTAAATTAAATATACACTTAAAAATAGTTAATAAAAACAAAATATAATGGATAACCTTTCTGTCTTTCTTTTTCATTTTACTTTTAAGATAAATAGTCTAATTAGTCTTTCAGTTATGCAAATTTTTAGAATTTGAATCCTACATTGTTTAAATTATCAATTTAGCTCTTAAAATTATAAATATTGTGATGAATTAATCCAATAGTTTATAATGTATGTTGTGAATTAATTTATTAATATGGTTTTAGTATCATTCTAATATTTAATTTTGAAAATATCAGGGACTAAATTGAAAATATATTTATTATTCATTCTATTAGGGCTATATTCAATTATTATTCTATTAAGTGGATAAAATAATTCTATTTTTAGAAATTTATTTTTAATAACAGTTTTTTTCTATTTTTAGAATTTTGATTATTCTTCATTAATTATTTCATTTCTCTTTTAGTATTTTTAATAACAATTCTAATACTATTTAACAATGTATTACGAAAAATGATAGGTTAGTTTATTTCATTCCTTTTTAATATTTTTTTAGTTAATAATATATCTTTTTAAGCAATACATTAATCTATATTAGTTTTGCATAGCAAGGATAAACTAGGATAAACTCATATTTTACATAATGTAATTAAAAATTATAAGAATGGAATATAAAAGAAGGTATTTTTTGTCTTAGGTTAGAAATTATGGGTGTCTCCCAACTCACTGGATCAGAGACTAATCCAATCCGTGGTGTGTCATTATCATGGCTCAAGGGAATTCTGTACACGGTTAGAATTGAACACGAGTTTTTCAGTTAAATAGATTATTCTCATTCATGTAAATGCAATTACGATCTTATATCACTGTGTCAACCCTTTAGATTATATAAAAGAATGTTTGATTATATGGAAGTGGTGTCAAGTGGCAATCCCATATTCATTTCCCCCAAAAATATTAAATGATATTATTCAATTCAATTATTAATTCAAATCAATATTATTTATCATGTAAATAAATTTTATTTTATTAATCATTTTATTAGAACTATATTCAATTATTATTTTATTAAATGCAAACAATTCAATTTTTATAATTTTTATCATTAATAACAATTTTCATTCTATTTTTAAATTTTTTAATCTTAATCAATTATTTCACTCCTCTTTTAGCATTTTTTAGTAACTATTATAATATTGTTTAATAATATATTACGAAATATGATCGATCAGTTTATTTCATTCCTTTTTAGTAATTTGTAGTTAACAATATATATCCCTTAAAAAAGTAAACAATATATCTTTTCTAGGCAATTTTTTTTTAAAAAAACAATATATATTAAATTATATTAGTTTTGCAAAAATGGTGAACTCATGTAAACATCATGTAATTAAAAGTTATAAGAATGAAATATAAAAGAAGGTTTGATTCTACGTGTTGATTCAAGTGAAGTCAAGTATCAAGAATGGAGAACAAACTTCAAGGTTTTGGACATTCAAACATGCACAAATGGAGATGCTCAAAGGGAAGCTTAAAGAATCAATTTAATCATATGTAAAAGGAAGTATATGATCTGATAATCCATGTGTGTGTGTGTGAGTCATGCATCATTCATTCATTTAAGATCATTGGATTAAATAATCGATTATTTGTGCTGTTATCCGAAATCTGACAGATTTTTATGGAGAATCAAAGTATCCAATCCGTTTTGAAACTGCATCCTATGTCATTAAACTGTTCCAACAGCTATATTTTTTTTTAAAAAAAATATGGTCAGTTATGCTTTAATTCTTCTCTATAAATATATTCCTGTGTATCTTGAATCATGCACAATCTCTCTTTCTCTCGTCTATATTTTTCTTGTATCTTGGCTGTAACCCACAATTCTTTTTACAATACAATGTCTGAGCGTACATCCAAGCGTATTAAGAAACCTAAGAGAAGACTTGGTGAATCCGCATCCTATCCCCCTCAATCCCAACCTCAACCTGCCAATAGGCTAGATATCTGGTTCTCATCCGAGACAGATAAGATGAACTATCTTCAATTTAGTGCCACTAAGCCTATAGCAACTGATGATGATCTTCAATTGGTGTATGGGCTGAAAAACCATATTCTCATGAACTGGGCTTTGATCTTTGAAGAGATCATGATGAAGTCTAAAAGATTGGTTAATTACCCATTTCCATATCCTGTTTTTATTTCTAGGATCATTGATCATTTCAATATAGATGTTGAAAATGAAGTTATTGATAATACTCTTGCCTACAATAGCCTAATCAAAGAATCACATCTTACTAAGATAGGCATGAGGAAGACACCCCAAGGCTGGGTTATGGCTGCTCAAATTGGTGCTGCAGAACAAGGGGAGATAGCTGCTGATTCTGAGGATGAAGGACAACAACCACAACCAAGCCAAGCACCTCCAGCCTTCTCTGATTTTGAATCCCAAATGATTCAAAAGATGGATACTATGTTGAAGCTTCAAGAGGACTTCAAGGCTGAATCTCATATAGCCTTAAAAGAAATTAGGGAAAGACTAGATGCTATTGAAGCTAATATAAATGATCAAGCTTCTGCAGAAATTTAGGATAATTTAGATTAAATATGATCTGAGTTTATTTAGTAATGTCCAGAAAATGTGCTTTATTTTTATTTTGTTTTGTATTCAGTATTTTAATTTCAGTTCTAACTTGCCCCATATGTTTAATATTAATGAATTACTGCAACTTTAGTATTAATCCGTTGTGCTCATATTATTTTTGACTTTTAACAAGCCAAATAGGGGGAGAGTAATTGATTAAGGGGGAGTAAAATAGTACTCTGTTTATCCCTGTTTTTATTCAAATAATTTTTACCCAGATATTGATTTGAATGGAAGCTAAAATTTAGGGGGAGTTTAAGTACAATACTGAATCTAACACTAATAGACAAATGATAATGAATGATTCTTGAACAGCATGGACTTTAACACTTGTTTTTGGCTAGATTGCTTGAAAGTTTTCAGGTTCATACTACTTATCAAACAAGCTTATTCAAATTGATCTCCAAGTATTTGTGCTTAATCAAGAAGAAGATTTGGCATGTTTAAAAGCCAAAAAGGGGGAGATTGTTGATTCAAGTGAAGTCAAGTATCAAGAATGAAGAACAAGCTTCAAGGTTTTGGACATTCAAACATGCACAAATGGAGATGCTCCAAAGGAAGCTTAAAGAATCAATTTGATTATATGTAAAAGGAAGTATATGATCTGATATTCCATGTGTGTGTGTGTGAGTCATGCATCATTCATTCATTTAAGATCATTGGATTAAATAATTAAGTAAAAGAAATTGATTTAAAAGGCACTTAGAAAAATAAGTTTTTGGAAAAATTAAGTAACAAATAAATAATCGATTACAAGAAGTAGAACATCGATTATTTTGTTCTTCGTGCTCTTTGGAAAACAAAGTATGATCATTGTAATTGATTACATATCGTTTTAATCGATTACTCAGGATTTTTATGAAAAATGGTGCTCTCGGACTTAATCGATTACATAAGAGTTTAATCGATTACTTGCTTGAACATACATCTCAAGAAAATGCATGCTGACTGTCTTAATCGATTACTTCACGGAATAATCGATTATATTGTTCTTTGACTAAATCCAGAAAAGCTCATAAACATTTTAATCGATTACAGTTTGTCATTAATTGATTACTTTGTATAACTTGAAAAACATGTGCCTCGGGCTTAATCGATTACGTATCGAAATAATCAATTAAATAACTCGTTCTTGGAACTCTGAACGTTTCATAAGCTTTTTAATCGATTACTATCTTGATTTAATCGATTACAAATGATAAATAATCGATTACTGGAGCGTACTTAATCGATTATCTTCAGTTAATTGACAGTTATAAATAGAATGTCTGCGACTGAAATTAAAAAAAAAAAGAGCTGAGAATTCGTGTGCAATTGAGAGATTATTGTTGTAAACATTCACAAACATTCTGGATATTCATCTGTGATAGAGAAACACGTAGGAACTTCATTAGATTCATGTGGGTATATTGATCATGAACTGAAGTTTTCTTCTTGCAATCAAGTTACAAGAAAAGCTGCATATCTGTGGTGATAATCTGCATACTCATCTGTTAATCATTCATATTCATTCAACAATGGATTATCAGGTGATATCTTTTCTTGGCTTTTGATTGTGTAAACAATTTCTTTGTAAATTGATAAAAGTATTTCTGTTGTAATTAGTTTCTTGCAAGCAAAGAGATAGGGTTTCTCTAGGATTCACCTGGGTAGGGTTCTTAGGGTGAAGGGTTTGTCTCTAAGAATCTAATAGGGTTTTAGATTTCTGAATTTCTTCTAGGGTTGAAGGAAAGAGACTTGTAATATTGCTTGTAAAAATTTTATTGCAATAGTGGAACTCCTCTCTAGTGTTGAGTTGGAGAACTGGATGTAACCTCATAGTGTTTGAGGTGAACCAGTATAAAAATCTGTGTGTTCTCTCTATTCTTCCAGTTCAATTTCGTATTACTTTGTTTGTGAATCAATATCATTGCTCAGATTTGTAATACTCTGTTTTCTGATGCTCATAAAAAGGGAAGATTGATTGAAAACTGATTTTGATATTAAGATTTGTTTGGTCTTTGAAAATTGATTTAAATGTGATAAAGATCCTGTGGTTTATAACTCTGATGTAAAATTTTAATTGGACAAGTTTTCAACCAATTCACCCCCCCTCTTGGTTGTTTGAAGTGTTCCTTTGTTTTTCACTACGGAGTGATGCCACTTAACAATCCCATATTCATTCCCGCCAAAAAATATTAAATGGTATTATTTAATCCGATTACTAATTCAAATCAATATTATTATATTATATAAATAGATTCTATTGAAATTATCTTTAATCTTTAATCCTTATTCTTTATTCTTTATGCAAAAGCTAAAAATTAGCAAATCTATAATCTAGGACAATTCACTAAAAGATCTTAGTATCTACAACATGTTTGATTATTAAGGATAGATAAAATACCTAGATATGTAGTTGGTTTAGATCAAACTGTTATTCAACATTTGATGAATCGCGAACAACCAATGACCTTATGGTTCTTCCTCAACTCAAGCCTATTTATTCTTCAATGACACTTTCATAACTCTTCAAATGAGAAGAAGAGAAATTATATGTAATGGCTCAGTATAATGGGGACAATGCCTTCTTTTAACGTGTTAACCTAACATGATTCCCATTATCCCCTAATAGTTTAACACTATTATTTGCTCATTTAAACTCATCTTATTTAGTAGTCTAACAAGTATACATAATTTGACCACATAAAATAAAATTCCCTAACTATAAATAGCTAATATAATTATCTTATAATATTATATCAAATTAATTATTGGAATAGAAATTCCAACAATCTCCCACTTGGGCTACATATTGTAACAATTATATCACAATTCCTTAGGTGCACATATGTTATTTATCTTTAGACTTCCACCTTAACAACTTGGTTCATCTCATGTATCATTAATGGAATCAGTGCTACTTTTGTCACTACAACAAATGTGACTAGACCCAAATACACTTAATGACATAGGTCAATATGGATAAGCAACATAGAAATTACATGCAATGTGACACAATCATGCTTTCCAATTGATCAAATTTAAGTCTTTAGCAAGATCAATCCTAAGTCCTTAAGTACATTTTAAACATTGCACTTAAATAAACAAGTTTCATAATAAAATTATAAACCATAATCTTTATTTATGTAGAAAATCAAATACGTGAATTTGAATCCAAACATATAACATAAAGACTCCCACTAAACCAAGATAAAAACTGAAACAACACCATATGAGCAACATATATGCTCACGCTTTAAGTGTCAACCATTAATTAGTGGGTCAGCTAGCATACTATTTTTTCCTATATGTTCTACAAATATCTTTATTTTATTAATTCTTTCTTTAACAACCATATATTTTATGTCAATAAATACTTAATGGCCTCTTAATGTCTGTAACAACAGACTAGCCAATAATGACAAAATTTGACAATCATATCATATGGTTCGATGCCTCAAAATAAGGTATTAATTCGACCATCATGTTTAAAGATGTATCATAATGTGAAGTCTTTTCTATTTAGGCATCCCACAAAATTGAAGTCATAATACCTTATGATCTCTAAACTTCCAGACTTCTAATATGTAAACATATAGTTTCTTGTTCTCTTCAAATAGCGCATTACACACTTTACTACTTTTTAGTTCCGCATACCATGATTACTCACATATATATCTCCCTAGGACTCCCACTAAAAAAGGCTATGTTAGGATGAAAACAATCTTAAGCATGCATAAGACTCCCCACAACTAAAGCATAAGAAATCATTTGCATATTTTCTTTTTCAAGATTACTAATGGGACACTATTTGAGACTAACTTGTCTCCTTTATCAACATGTGTATCTTTTGGTCTATTATATTTGTAACATCACCGTATGCATCCAGTGTATTAACAATTACTTAATCAGATTAGCGTAGTAATTAATTTAAAATCAATTAATTAAAATCAACGGAAGAGTTTTCAAAAGCATGACGTCATTGTCATTTTCTTTCAAAACCATATCTCTGATTCATCATGTATGGTAAGTATCCACAATTACATATACGAATGCCAAGACACCGAAACAAGCCCCTACAATCCAGATAACATAAAGGATGATAGGTAAAACAATAATGTCCTTACAAATATATCAAAAGAATCAGAAGCCACATGTGTGTGTGTGTATATAATCTTATCCCTAACCTTATCCCTTAAGGACTTTGGAAGACCAGCAAGAAATTTTTCTTTCCAAAAAGGCTCTTGGCTGTCTTCTCTAGTAAAGACTCTAGTGAGGAAGGTATCCTTATACCATCTAAAATCAGCTAGGGTCTTGCACCTAAGATTAGAAAGGAGTTCAGCAGATCTATCCTTCCAAAGACTGGAATCACCTATGAAATGCTAAATTATGGTGAAGATTAACTGATTGACAGAATCAAGGATTGGTTTACCATCTTGAGTCAGGATTGTACAGCACTCTAGATGGTAATCTTATGTTCTTCAGAAAGGTAGTTACCCCACCAGCCTTTTAGTTGTCCAGTAAAACCAGAAACTAAAATATTTACAATAACGACTTCCGTGCAGTTAAGGGTTGTATCATAGGCTGTAGCAACCATGGTCATCTGCTGGAGGATATTGAGGATTTGGTACTTGATTTTTCCATCTATATTCCATTCATAGACGTGGTTGGCATTAAAGGATTTGGAGTTTTCCCTAGGAGTGGTTGCCCTATGGTAATACAACTTAAAGGGTTGCTTCCAGTTGGGCTGATTCCTAATAGGGTTAATTTGGACCGATCTATCTGAGTCGGAGTTTCCATTTTCAGACTCAGCTTGGTTAAGGACATTAATTTCCTTGTTTTTGTCTTTTTGGGCTTCATGCCTAGATCTGGCTCTAGTGAGGGTTGGTCTAGAATGGGCTTCTTGGGATGTTTGAAGAGTATCTTGAATGATGATGGACGTTAATCCCTCAAGTTTCTCCTTAGACTCTTCAGATGGCTGATTAAAAGCTCTAAGTTTAGCAAACTCTTTCATAAGCTTATCAGTCATTCTAAAGGCTTTGAAGATAGGGGTGTAACGCCCCATACAAAACCAGGGTCATTAACATACATTAATCACTATCATTTTCTATAATCATCAGAGTTTAAGTAGTTTGGAAGCATAAAAAATGTAAGAGTGACATCATCAATTGTCACTAACATAACCACTATACATTATAATATGATGAATACACATAAAGTCACTGTTTAAGTACAAAACTGTACATACATTCCCCTCAGGGTACAAAATAAATTAAACCAAAGGCATTATACAAAACATCAGAGCCGCATGCTCCTATCATCTATGCCTAAGGTTTACAAGTAGCAACTATCCCTGCACAGGCTTCTTGCCCTGGAATCTATCTGCTCCTCCTGAAGAATCGCCTACAAAAAGATAAGTCCCACAAAAGGGTGAGATATAAAATCTCAGTAAACTTAGGGCCCTTGAAGGTATTTCCTTCCCCTGGTTTACTTTCAGACATATTCTCAGATTCTATTTCAGGAAATCACACAAACATCCACCATGCATTCAGGAATCTCAATCCCCTTCTTTAATCATCATCTTTCATCAAATCACATCCACCTGTTGATAATCAGGTGACATACACACGGCCTACAGCCAATCATAGCATACATCACTATCCTACAGAGGCTACATCTATGTATATAGGAACATCTCCACATAGGAGGCTACCTCTATATACTAGGAACATCTCATGCCTAGATCTCAATATATCTATCTGAGGCTACATCTGTATATATAGGAACATCTCCACATAGGAGGCTACCTCTATATAACAGGTACATCTCCTTCTAATGAGGCTACATCTGTGTATATAGAAACATCTCTACTCAAGAGGCTACATTTATATCACAGGCACATCTCATAATCTATCCACACAATTGCCTGAGGAGGCTACCTCTGTGTATATAGGAACATCTCCATTCGGGAGGCTACATCTATATCACAGGAACATCTCACAACAAGTCTTTCTCAATTTCAAGTCATCTATCCTACCACCATAGGATTCCATTCATTCGCAGAATTCACATTCAATTCTAATAGTTCACCACACATATATCATAAGCCAGACAATTCATAGCCATAAACATCAATCTCTCATCATAGGGTTCAAATTACATTTCAGGCATTTCATATCAATACACATCAATCCCTATCACCGGGTACAACATACAATTCAGTAATCAATCACATCAGAACCATCACTCCATTAGAAACATGGTGGAACATAGTAAAGGACACACATACAAGAACCAAGAGCTTACCTGCTCTAGGCAAAACACCGACCCTCCCGGCCTCGTGATCACCACCACCAGAACTATCAAGCTCACGTCCTACATAAGAGCAAACACATAACTTATCAATAACGGTTCTAAGCCGTTAGAACGAAAGGAACTATAATCCTTTCCATATGACACATAACCAATCACTTCATAAGTGATTCCCAGACCCTCAACAGGATCCCTCTCAGCTTAACCAAGGCTCCAGAGCCTCTTCTGAGACTCTATTCAGGCTAATACAAAGCATATCCTTGCTTTAGCCATATCAACTTCAAGCTTCTCATTATAACCAATTCAGCTCATAAACAACATCTATACTATCCCATGAGCAACTTTATCAACTGCTCTAAGGTTCATAATAGCCAAATAACCAGTCTTTTCTCTACTCATACATAAACTCAAAGCCAAAATCAAACTTCATCAATAATGATGCCTCAAGGCTTTAACTTCATCAGAACAAGCCCCTGAACACAATTCTCTACAGGGTCCAAGCCTAATAACAGCTCTAACACCTCCAAAAACGCTTCTCAAGGTACTTAAAATCCAACAAAACCCAATCCACAAAACCAACGGCTAGAGCTCAAGTTTCTTACCTCTATGAAGTCAAGGAACACCAGGGAATCACTTTTCCCAAGATAAATCGCCCATACAAAGCCTTCTGCGACCTTGGGTTCTTCGCTTTCAAGGATTCCCTTAGAAAACTCGATCTCGCCGTTTACCGCCTCTTGTCGAGAATAAAGCTTGGACTCTAGCTTATCTCGATGCTCTGAACACTTTCTCAGTTGGGTCGGAGGTGTTTAGATGATAAATGGAGAAGATATGGAGCTTCTCCGGTCATCAATGGCTGCTGGACACTCAAGGAAGAAGATGGCTCACTCTCTCTCCCAATTTTCGTCCAGAATGAGCTATTTATAAGGCTGACCCGAAAGTCTCGCGCGGATCGCGCCATGTCCACGCGGATTGCGCCATCTGTTCGAACCTACCACGTGGTTAGCGCCATATCCACGCGGATTGCGCCAGATGTTCGAAAGCATTGCCTTGATTCAAACCTCCCGCGCGGTTAGCGCCATACCCCACGCGGGTCGCACGAGATAGCCGCAGGCACTGTCCTGATTCGAGCCTCCCACGCGGGTCGCACCATAACCCACGCGGTTCGCGCGAGAAGGCCGAATCTGCCTCTTACTTTTCTTAAGCTTCCTCTTGGGAAAATCTAATGCATGGTTATGTTTTCCTAATCGCAAAGCTTAATCCCATGCTTAAAATTCAAGGTATTACAAGGGGTTTGGATGGTTTTAGGAGCAGAGGTACTAGCTTCTAGATTATTATGGCTAGGTGCTCTTTCTCCTAATTTTTCTCTTCTAGACTGGAGGTATTTGTTGGTATAATTGGATTGCTCCATAAGTTTCTTAATATCCTTACGAGTTATAGGTTCAGATTCATCCCTAGACTATCAATCTAATGCAACTGTAAATCAAAATGAGTTATCAATGTCATTATAGTCTTAAGAGAGTCTTTCTATGAAACCGAAGAAAAGTGTTTTTATAATCAATGTCTTCCTGTTAAGTAAAGTATTTGAAAACAAGACAAACTTTATATATTTCAACATTACCCTTTGAATCCATTTAGATTATAGATATCCGTTTACAACTTATGGGGTTCACACTTTTTGGTAATTTGATGATATTCCAAAAGTCATTGCCAACCATTGATTCTATCACATAATTAATAATATTAATCTACTTTTTAAGGGTTAGAACATCGTATGACTTGACTAAAGTTGATTAGATATTCCTCAGCCAACCTAATATCATATTGATGTTCTTAAACAAATGCACCATAATAATTCAAAGTTGCCTTTCTCCTTTTTCTAGTGGATCTTCTAAATGACACCTCTTGAGATTGTTGAGTTTGAACTATAGGTGGTGCTTTAAGAGAAATCTCAGTGTTGTCTTGTCTTTAAACGATATCAGGAATAAAATCAATGTTAAATACCAGATCTTTTTCTTGAACAATGGTAAGTTAAAAGGCTTATCCATTGTCAAAACTAGGTTGTTCTTTAAAGACAACACTCTTTATTGTTATATTTCCTTCCCTCCAAACTCAACTTCTTCAAGAAATTTTGCATTTCTGTCTCAAAGAAGGATCTTATAGTAGGATTATAAAAAAACTTACACTCATAAGAGCGTTCAATCTAACCAACATATCTTTAAGTTTAGCTTACTTTAACTCCTTGGCAAGTGCACCAATTTGTTCAAGTAGTAACTAAAATCGTAAGTTCGAGTGTCGAGTCCACAGGGACTTTGATTATACTCAGAGTTCGTATATGTTGAATTTTAAGCAAGTGATAGGCTAAATTTTGGTATTTGCAAGTGATAATGCATGTAAATATAAATTCAAGGTAAAATAAATTACGAAACAGATTATATGCAAGAGAGAAAACACAAAAACTCAGAGATGTGAGTTGATAGTTGATTCAGAATACGAAACATATTGGGGCCTATAAATTGTTGTTTATTTTAAAACAACACGTAATTAATTTAAAATTTAAACAAGATTAAAATGTTTGTATAAATAATTGCATTTAAAAATAATTTAATGACTATACATTATTAATATAAAAAGTTTTAAATTGAAAATTAATTAAAAATTATTATTAATACGACTTTTAAGATAATTATAGTAAAAATTAACAAATTTACTATATATAATAATTCCTAAAATAAACCTTTTTAAGATATGAATTTTAAGATTTAAATTTAGTCCTTTAAATTTATAAATATTAAAATAGTGTTTTAATTTTAGTATATTTGATTCAATTCCGATGCTTTTCCTTTGTTAACAATTTTAATTTCTTATTCGCTCGTAACAACGTTGATTATCAAAGATATAATAATAAAGTTGATAGCTAACATGATTAAAGAGTCCAATTAATAGAGCAATCATGCATAAAAACATTTTGTAACCTCTATTTAATTAATTTCTCGTATGTATAAAAAATTATATAATTTCTAATAAACTTAATTTATTAAAAAAATAAAAAATACATAGTCAAGTTTAAAATTAATAAAAGAAACTAAATTATAGATTTTTTAAAAGTGATAAAAAAATATCTCAATTAAAGTACAGAGAACTAAAATCACAAATTTTTAAAAATTGAGACAAAATATATCAATTAGAAAATAAAAAATATATAAAATCACATAAAAAACAGAAAACAAAAATTATATTTTAACAAAATTCTTCTACTGGAATTTTGAAACAATAATAAGTGGCATAAAATAAAAAGGCATCTAGATGGCAGCGACCATAAGATAAAATTTTAAGTGTTTATGTATTGGACTGCTCTCTTCACTTGGAAAACTAATTCTCTTTTAGAAGGGCAAAACATCCCAAATAATATAATTTTAATAAAAAAAATTATCAATTTGGGATTGTTTGCAAACTAATTATCAATTTGGGGCAAAGAGTCACGCCCAAAATTGGACATGACCAGTCACGTTCAGATTCAAGTGTGACCAATTTTGGGTGCGTTTCACTACATGGTAACACGTGTCATGCACAGATGGAGCGATGCATATATAAACTTCGGACGGCCATAACTTTTGACTGGAATGTCCGATTGTGACGTAATTTGTGTCAAAACGCTCAAAATTGAGAGGAGAAGCCCTAGGAAAATCCCATTGGTTATTTTTTTTTTCAAAAAATGTTTCTAAGTGTCTCAAAATTATGATTTAATCTTCAAACATCTAAAAATTTTCTTGTTTTTTACTTTTTTAATTATTTAGTCAGTTAATTGCACGCTATTTTTTATTTTTTAATTACCTCTCTTAATTTCGAGCATTTTGACATATCGTACACCTCGATCGGACATTTCTATAAAAAATTAGACCATTTGAAAGATATATTAAACTTTATTTTTTAATGTTATTTTCTATCACAAAATGTTCATAAAAATAAAATAGCATGTTCCTATTATTTACACATTTCATGTGTGCACATTTCTTGATTCTGTTTTTAGTTTTCTAATGAATTTTTGTTTAATTCAAAGTGATTTTATTATGTGCTTCATTATTTTCATTAAATATTTAATTCAAAGTAATTTTGATTTATTATTTTTTGTAGTGCTTGATTTATACTTTTAAAATATTATATATGCTACATGTACAAAATTAAAGTTTAATCACAATAAAGCTCCTAGAACATGCTAACTAGCAACGGGTTGATGATGCCTCTTGAATCTTGATGGCCTTTCCATCAGAGTCTAGAACTCCAATGTCTTTAGTTGGAAGATATGTAAGAGAAAAATGACTTAAATATAGTAATTAATCGTGTGTTTCTTATAACAACAATATAAGTTTTGACAAATTTTACTTACATATATATAAATTGTAAAGAGTAATTAGCACCTCTCAAACAAGAATTACACACATGAAATGTGTAAATAATAGGAACATGCTATTTTATTTTTATGAACATTTTTTATTAGAAAGTAACATTAAAAAATAACCTTTAATATATCTTTCAAATGGTCCAACTTTTGATAGAAATGTCTGATTGAGGTATATGATGTCGAAACGCTCAAAATTAAGAGAGATAATTAAAAAATAAAAAATACATGCAATTAACTGACTTAATAATTAAAAAGTAGAAAACAATAAAAGTTTTAGATGTTCGAAGATCAAATCATAATTTTGAGGTACTTAGAAGCATTTTTTTGGAATTTTTTTTTACCAAATCCCCTTTGGGATTTGTCTACCTCTCAATTTCAAGCGTTTTGACACAAACTACGCCTCAATCGGACATTCCAGTAAAAAATTATGACTATTCGAAATTTATATACACATCACTTCATTTGTGCATGACATGTGTCATCCTCTGGGCGTTATTGGTCATGCCCAATTTTGGGCGTAACCCACTGTCCCAAATTGATAATTAGTTTACAAACAATTTCAAATTAATAATTTTTTTATTAAAATTGTATTATTTGAATTTTTTTGTCCTTCTAAACTTTATCTGATCAAGGAAAATAGAATATTAGTCTAACGTGCAGCATATGTGCTCAAGAACGCTCACGCATTATGGATAGGCTAATAAGTTAAAATAAGGATGTTTCCATTAAATTAGTATTTGCCTTTAAAAAGATATTTAATATAGCTTAGCATTAATCCAAAAATTATTTCCGGAGTACATATATCCCTCCAAAAAATTAATCCCTCAAAAAGTTACTATTGCCCCAATCTCTTTTCTTATTGGCTCCCACATTCTTACGTTCTTATTGTCCTCCATCACCATTCCCGTTCACCATTCCTCCACCCAACCCATCACCATTGTACCAACACCGCACGCCACCACCTTCGTCCTAGTCCTTAGGCTGTTTCAACTTTCAATTTTAAATCCTCATTCCCCGTTCCCTTGCATTTGATTCCTAGTCCCTAGTTCCTACTGTGAGGTAAGTCTCTCTTCCCAATTTCTTCTTAGGGTTCATCTTTTCGTTTATTTTTTCTATTCGTTTTCCTCGGTTAATTTCTGTGTTTCTTCATAGCAAGCAGAAGGATTTTAGCATCGGAGAAAAAAGGCAAACCGAGAGGCACCAAGAGAAGAGCATTGGGAGACTGATAGAGAGAATACATAGCATTGAATAGCTTAAGACTGATGTATGTTTTATGAGCCAAGAGTTTTATTTAGTATTGATATTTTGATTTGAGTTACATTGGTGTTGATTTCTGAAGATTTGGTTTTATCTTTTATGTGTTGTTTCTTTTTTTTTTTTTGCCTGCTTGCTACATGTTTGTCCAAAAGCTTGAACCACTTAAAAAAGCTTGAATCAGTGTCTGGTGCCACCCTCGTTGCTCTCCTTTCTGCTTCTTTCATCTTTGTTGATCCCGCACTTGCATTCAAGGTAATCAATAAATAACTCATCATTTTGTAGTCTATGGATGAGCATTTGAACCCCAGTTATTCAAGTTGAAATTTTGTGGGTTGATGAATGATGGGTATGGTGAATTCAGGGTGAAGGCCCATACGGGCAAGAAGTGACAAGGGGACAAGATCTCACTGGGAAGGACTTTAGTGGCAAGACTCTGATCAAACGGTGTAACTTATTTGTTTTTCCCTTTGTTTTTTTATAAAAAAAATGAGTTTAATTTTGATGTGCTTGTAAAGAATTTTATGCTTCTAGATATGATTTAAAAGTAATAATTATAATAGTCAATAATCTTATCATGAAAATGCATAATTGGATGAAATTCTAATTAAATTCTTTTTTAAAACAAGTGTATGATTTTGATCTAAATTTAACTAGTTGATTAACCTTGACTATTCAAGTCCATACTGAGACCCCTTATTCACTACTCCTCCTAGGAGTATATGGTGACAGAAGTTATGTGTTTTATGGATAATAGATATATTATATATTATATAACACGATAGACTGTTGTTTGAGGCACAGCCGCACAGACACTTTCTATTTTCTAATTCCATTCTTTAACTCTATTATGAGAACAAGAATTTGAACCCTTAAACCTAAACTCTGCCTCACTCTCTCTCTCCGTCTCTAGTGCTTGTGAATTGTGATGTTTTTATTTCAACCACAAAAGCCCTGGCTCTTCGACATTGAATGTGGGTGGCTATTCTAAAGATGCAAAATTTAAAGTACCAAGTTTTCTATTAGATACTATGAAGACTGGAGTTTGAAAGATTTTTCGTCCAATTAATAAAAAAATTAGCATTTTTTAATAAACATATGTATATATACAATTAATTACAAGAAAATTTCTTATTTTTCTCACGTTACACAAATTAAGAAGAAAATGTTGAGTATATATAGGTTGAAGTTAATTTGGTATCATGCATTAATTTATTTATTCTCAACTACTATCATTTATTTATAAATTAATTTGGTGTTTTAATATATACATCTGTTAAATATTAAAGTAACCCAAAATAACCTTTACTATCTTGTCCTATTAGACAATTTGGTATAATTCTAACACTAACACCGAAAAGAGAAGGAAAGGATGGATTTCTCTTTCTTAGAATAAATATACATAATATGTTAATTACAAAACATTCAATATAAATCAATTTCAATTTTAGTACCTTTTTTTATGCTGATTCAATGTTAGTACTATATGCAACTAAATTGCATTCTTTCGTTTTAACTTATAAGAAAGCAATAAATGTTACTAGAATAGGGTCGTCTACTGAAATTTAGCTCTGGTTAATATTTTTGGTTGCAGCCTTGTAGGAAAAATTTGCTCGGAGTTTTAGTTTGACTAAGATCAACTACTATGGACATATAGATATATTTAAATTAAATTTTGATGGAATAAATTTTGAATAGTTATTGTTAAAAAAATGGTTGTAAAATGGTTGAAGAAATGCATAAATGTCTCAAGTGTAAGGTATCACAGTATAAAGTGAAAGGACAATGATGACTATAGCATTGATGAAAGCAAAAAGAAAGGTCCCCTAGCGAAGGTGTTGTGGTATATTTTGATCATTCCAAGGTTTAAGTGTCTGTTTGTTAACAGAGATGACTAAAAGATCTTACATGGCATCCAATTTCAAATGGATTCTGGCACAAGGCAAGGAGGAGGACGACGACACAGTATGTGAGAAATACAAAATCAACAAAGAAAAATGACACCAATTTTGTGAGAGTCATAGAGTTGCAAAGAAAATACATTAACAAACTATTAGAAGAGAAAAAAATACAAATGACAATGATAGTTTTTGAAAAAATTATAAATTTAAGATTAATTTATTGCTATAAACTAAATTAATTATTTTTTTAGTCTTGGTAAATTAAGTAATTGAGTCTTATATATAAAAATAAACAAAGTATCTTTTACTCCTTCAATTACTAATTGTTGGATATAAGGGGAGCACCATGAAGAATGAAGCCTATGATTTAGAAAATTGTTTTGAGCTTTTCACATGCCTTGAAAATTGTAATTCAAATAAAGTGTAGGAGAACGCAACCTTTTGATCCTTGCATTGCATTCACATACTCATTAACATGCTTAAATGATTTTCATTAAAACATCAAAGCTACTAACTATTTGAAAAAGAATTTAATTAAGTAATGTTTTTGGAAAAATATAATTTTACTATTTTAATCGATTACATAGCATTTTAATCGATTATTCAGTTCATGTTTCAAACTGCAAAAGCTTCTATGAACATTTTAATCGATTACTTATCGATTTAATTGATTATTTGGCTTGTATTTGAAACTAGAAAGCTTTGGTAAATGTTTTAATCGATTACAAACTTATTGTAATCGATTACAAACTTATTGTAATCGATTACAAACTTATTGTAATCGATTACAAACTTATTGTAATCGATTACATAGTGTAAAATGTATTTTGTGCCTTGCTGTGATAATCGATTACCATCATTCGTAATCAATTACATAGGTCATTTGAAAAAGCTTGTTTTGCTGCTTTAATCGATTACCATTATTTGTAATCGATTACATAGACTATTTTCTGAAACTAAACTTTTTTGATATAATCGATTACAACTTGATTTAATCGATATTTTTTCGTTGTTGAAACCCAGAATGTGCCTTGAACACTTTAATCAATTAAGTGACAATTTAATCGATTACATATGCGTTTTAATCAATTATTTGACGCGTGTAATCGAATACAGGTTGTTACAAAATTATGTTATAAATAGAAGGAAGGGTTGACTTGTTTTCTAACTTGAACACTTCGTATTTTCTGAGCATACACAAGCCTTCTAAGAGTTTGAAAGTGATTTTCTGGGTTCTCTAACTTCTTGTCTCACTCTTTAATCATCATGAGCTATTGAATGATTTTTAGGTAAGAAACTTCAAGAGTTTAATGGAGAGCATGTTCTGAAATTCTGTTTTCTGTTGTTCAACCTTGATTGGTAATTCATATGAATTCACATTCATTAGATCATCAGGTTGTTTCTCTCCATAATCTTTGATTGTAATTTTGTCTTGGAATTTTTGTTATTTGATGCTATTGTAAGTGAGTTCTTGAAGCTTTGGCTAGAGTAGTGTTTTCTAGGAAAGAACAGAGTAGTGTTCTCTGGTTCTTGTTCCTTAGAAGTCTAATAGGGTTTTAAATTTATATTCTTTATCTAAAGAGAGATTGTTGTAAAGCTTGTAAGAACAGAAATTTATAATAGTGGAACTATAATCTAGTGTTGATTAGAAGAAAATGGATGTAGCTTTTGTTGTGAAATGAACTAGTATAAATTGTTTGTGTTGATTTTCTTGATCTCTATCTCTACAAGTCATCTTGTTCATTTGTTCTTGGTTTCATTATCATTACCCAACAAGTTCTATTTTGAGCTATTGGTTTCATGAACTGAGTAATTTGATTGAGTAAAAACATTTTTGGTTTTAAAACTGATTAAGATCCTTAACTCTGATTTGATAAATAAATTTTAAAAGACCAAGTTTTAACCAATTCACCCCCTCTTGATTATTGTGGGTATTCCTATTGTTTTCACTAATGAATTAAGTAATTTGAATATGAAGACTATATTAAGAAATGGATGCATACTTCGTAGAAACATATGACTATTATGTCAGCATTGGATGTCAGCGATAGTACAAGGAGACTTAAGGATAACTGGGACACGATAATTATT
Organism: Glycine tomentella; assembly: GCA_007407185.1. Taxonomy (NCBI): domain Eukaryota; kingdom Viridiplantae; phylum Streptophyta; class Magnoliopsida; order Fabales; family Fabaceae; genus Glycine; species Glycine tomentella. The sequence continues at coordinate 324,017 of PYAF01001312.1, read as the reverse complement.
TACTTGAAAACTAATTTTATTTGTTATACTTATTTTTATTTATACTTATTAAGTTATGTTTTATTATATTATATAGTATTTTATTGATCCAAGACCATTGGAATCGGAGAGATTGAAGGCGATTCGGATTCAGTGGGCAAGATTTTATCTTAGAGTTATAATTGAAACACTAGGTGATTAAGGGATTTTTAAACAATTGTATAAATAGTTTAATTACAATTGCTTAATTATAGTGTATTGACATTATTATTTTCTTTGACCATTACAATTCATAGTAACTTTTTATCGTATTATGAAACTATTTGTCTGTATTGGTCTATTTTTAAATTTGTAGATTTGAGTAATACTTAAAAAATAGACAATATATTAAAAAAAACTACAAAATCAACATCAATTTTTAGTAAAAAATGATGTTGTATAAAATTAAACATCGATTTTCAGTAAAAACTGATGTTGATTCACAAAAAACAACAGTGAAAACTAATGTTGATTCACAAAAAACATTATTTTTGGCTAAAAACGGATGTTGTATATTTTTGTTAACATCATTTTTTAAAACCGATGTTAACGTTGATACTTTTAACATCATTGGTTTCAACATCAAGTAAAATCCGATGTTAAAAGCCCAAAAAAACTAATGTTAAAAGCCTATTTTCTAGTAGTACATTTACAGTAAGAACCAAGCACAATGAGTAGGGTCCAAGGAGCATGACGAATGCCAATGGTGGTATCGGAACAAACAAATGCTAAAAGAGGAAGGGAGAATGAAGTCAATGTCCACCAAGGATAGAAAGAAGACAAAGAGAAAGGGAGAATGAAAAAACCTTCGTCTTTGTTGCGAACGGTTTAGGTGACAATGGCAACACAACCACAAGTGCGTTTTTACCGCCCAACAAAGGTTTATGGCAACGACAATGGCAACAAAACTATAACGACATGGTGCAAATGGCAAGAAGAACATCAGAAGGCAAGGAGAGGGATGGTTTGTAGAGCATGAGAAGGACAAAGAAGATGATGCTTACAAAGCGTGCATGGGAATTTCGTGAGAGAGATAAAAACGTAATATGGAATGGAGGGAAGGGATTCTAGTCTCTTGAAAAGCAATACTATACTGGTTGTTTATTTTAACCAATTTTGTAAAAACATTTTACATCAGGAATACAAACAATCAATGTAAAGAAGTTATAAAAAATTACAATTTTGTCATTGCATCACTTTACAATCTAGGTCATATAAACAACCGATGTAGAAAGTTCGGACCCTAAAATTATTATTCATAGTAGTGACTCTAATTCTTAAAGATAAATGTTAGACATACTCTCTGATATACTCTTTTGAATATTTTTTTTATTGATTGAAATTTATTAAAAATGACAAAATTTTATAATCTTATATCATATTTAAGGATGAACCCTTTGGAATTTTTATTTTTTAATAAATTTTAATAAAATTAGAAAGAGTATGCTTAATGTAATTTTTTTTACTGGGCTTAAAGTAATGTTAGAAAGTATGTCCTAGCAGCAGTGGTGGACTCAGAATTTTGAACATGGAGGGGCCCAATTCAAATTGATAGACAAAGAAGTGGTGAAATGAGAGTATATCTACATACTTATTCATAAAACTTATTTGAAAGGAAGTTAACAATAAAAAAAAAGATGTTTTCCATTCAGTAAAGTAAAACTAATTAAGATAATGTTAGTAATGTGGTGTAGATATTTGTCTACTTGGTTCGTGATGGATTTGGCATCAACTATACCATACGAGGCAATTGGATATTTGTTCACTGGCAAACGGAAAGTGGGTCTCCCATACTTCCTCTTGGACCTGTTCAGATTTTGGAGAATCAAACGGGTGAAGTAATACTTCACAAGGTTTTCCATCTTTATTTTTCTAATAATAATCAATCCACTCTAGTACCTTGCTAATAATATTAACCAATTATTTGGGGGGTCCAGGCCCCACCAGGCCCCCCTCTACGTCTGCCATTGCCTAGCAGTATTCATTTTCAAAACAAGGACCACGAGAATTCCACGTATTACCGTTGGTTTTGAAAACATAAAACCGCCGTTAAGTTTTTTAAAAAATAATGGCTTCATTTGTTGCCGTTAAGCTTAAGTAATATTTCGCGCCATATACTCTTTCCTTTCCGGCACTTTATTAGACACGCGTTAGTAACACTCCTCGGTTTCTCTTCACTTTTCTTAGATTTCAGAAACGCTCTGTGAGTTCTCTCACGCTATGCTTCGAATTTTTCCATGCTATGCTTCGATTTTTTCAGATTTCTGAAACACTCTGAGTTATCTCTGATTTGCTCTCAAGCCTGTTTCTCCACGTTGTGCTTCAAGCTTCGTGAGTTCTCTCGCTCCTAATCTTTGCGAGTTCTCTTTGAATTGAATCCCTAAATTGTGATTTCTTTTGAATCCCTAAGATTAGGTTTGGGAATCTTCTCTCTGAAATCGTGAGTTTTTCATGCGTTGAATCTCCACTCAGGTGATTTCTGATTCACGAGTTCCCTAAATTGCACGCACGCAAACTTTTCAATTCCAAGTCTTACATTCTCTATGAAATTTGTAGGTTCTTGTGTTGGAACTCTGCCTAAGGTCTAGGTTCTTGGAGGTTCCTCTTTGTACAAATTTTGCAATCACATTTTCTTTTACATTTTTATTTATGTGCTTGTTGAAAGAAGTTACTTTAACCTGCTTTTCATTTATGTGCTTGTTGATATGCATTGTGCCATTGCAATGGAGGTCAAGATTCATTTTTGATGAATTCCCTTTCAGTTTTTAGCTTCAGTTCTCGGTAATTACAAGTGAGCTTGCAATTGCCATTTGAAAGGTGGAGCTTATTCTAGGCTACATTATGTATTTGTTTGATAGTCTAGTGATGTTGATGCCTCGGACATAATTTGTTCATAATGAAATTTAGATCCATGAATCTCAATTTTCAGATTTCTCTGAAAGTTTCTGATGCTGTAGCATCATATAAGTCTTAAATTTCGTTGTTGCTTTTACTTTTACTGTTTTACAGATAAGAGTACACTTTCCCACTATGCTGCAGTTCAGGTGGAATTAGAGGCAGTGACATCAGTATCTTTTGGTCTGGAAACTCTGTTGTGTAATGAGAAAAAAACTATCCCTCAAATGATTACATTTATGTAGCATACACTAATAGACACCTTCAGGCTGAGATTGTTGTTGCTACCATTGATACTTGAGCTCCAGCTCCTCAGTCAAGCCAGGTAAGGCTTTTCACATATTGTATTTCTTCTTTTACTGCTGAATATTTTTTGTTAGTTTTTCTATTTTGAAGTAAAAAATTGGATGCTCTGATGGAAAAAAAAAGTAATCATTCAAGTACAAAATTAATTGATGCTCTGATGATCAAACTAGGAGTTCACTGAAGCTCAACATGTTGACCTTACTCTAAAGTAAAAACATTTTCTTGCTTTTGTTTATTATTTCTTGCTAACCATTAACAATTATGTGGTGCTATTGAGGTAATTGATCAATTGTAAATTAACATATCACTATGACTATTAAAAATTTCAGATCTGCTTCTTAGTTTTGGTATTTTTAATTTTTGACACTTTCTAAGGATAACTGATTAAGGATTAAGGTACTTTTAATTCCATATCTTCTCAAGCTCAAATTGGATACATGGTGGTTTTCTTATTGCAGCTGCTAGTTTTTTTTTTCTTTCATTTTTGTTTATTATCCAGATAAACAAACCATTCTGAATATGCTGAAGTTGTCGTCAACTTTGGTTTTTGGGTTAATTAAGTTTTTAGTTCCTATACTTTTTTGAAATTTGATTTTTAGTTCATAAATTTTTGTTTGATTGATCAAGGTCCCTCAACTTTTTTTTCATTAAGATTTTTAGTCCCTAAACTTTTGTTTGCCTAATCAAGATCCCTCAACCTTTTTTTCCATTAACGTTTTTAGTTCCTAAACTTTTAAAAAATTTGATTTTTAGTCCTTGAAAACTCTCTAAATAAATAATAATAAGGATAAAATATGTTTTTAATCCTCCAACTATTCATGATTTTTGTTTTTAGTCCCTCAACTAAAAGTTGACTAGTCTTGGCCCCTTGATATTGCTTTGTCGAGACGCATCAAAAACAATTTTACTAAGCTAATTCTGTAGCACAGAGCTAACCTAGGTCGACTCAGAGACACGATCAATATGGTTCTATCTTCAAATCATTGATAATAATAAGGAGAGATTTTTGTCAAACAGTTGGTATGCGCAAAATAAAACATACAAGAACACAAACTAAAATTAAAGAACAATGCAGAAATTAACAAGATTATCAAGGAGTAAAGTAAAACAGATGAGAAAGCATCAATCCAATTCACCAATCCAGGCTATTCGAATCATCATCATTCCCATAAATTGATTCTATCATTAACATTCATTCAATCTCAATAGAAGTAGTTCAATCGATTCTACTTTTAAATTAATTGAAACCAAAACCACAACCCTAACTGAACTATCATTCAATTAATCTTGTGATTATCATTTGAAATTAAGACATGAATCCATAATCCTAACTCACTTTCAATCCTAAATGCATCCATAATCATGAAAACATAATAGAAATTGAAGACGAAGGTGAATATTCAATTAGAATTCGAAATATCGAATCGGAACTCCAATTCTTCTCTTGCTTGAGTTAGATCCTTGGATTGATTAATGATTTAGCCTTCCATGATGATCACCAAGGAAAGCCCCATGAAATGAGTGCAGAAAATTAGAAGGATAGCAAGATGAAAATGAAGAAAATGAAGAACAATGAAGAACACTTGAGAGAAAATGAAGAACAAGCTTTTTGATTCTAAAAACTAAAGGAAAGAAATATAAAACTTGTTTATTGAATTGTAAAGTGTGTTGTTCAAGTTTCACTAAAGTCACTAATATATTAGTGACTAAGTTCTGAAAATAGAATGGGTCATAAACAAACCCAACAATCAATTATTTACTATTTACACCACTAAAAGTCCAATTTGCAGCCCAAAATTACAAGTGCAGAGGTGTTAACTTCGAAGCTTAAAATGACTCTCTAAATGACAGAATTGGCCTCGGGATATTTTTAGCAAACTTGTAAATCTTTTCGTTATCTTTCCAGGGACTCCTAGAACGCTTCATTCGGAGATCGGTAGAACTCTATAGACCCTACACAAGTCAGATGTGTCAAGTGAGTAAAAATCCAAAAATATGCAACAATTAGCAATTAAGTCCACTTACTTGCCTAAGCCAAAAACTGAATTAGAATCGGAAAATAAAGGTTAAAGAGAGGTCAAATAAGCTAAGAAGGATAGAAAATATTTAACTAAAAGCACTCCATCAAAATACCCCACACTTAAACTTTTGCACTCCTGGGCAAAACTAAAAGAAAGACTAAGAGAAAAATTCAAACTAAAGTAAACCAAAAATTTAAAGAAAGGGTATGAGCAAGACACATATTTTTCAATGGATCATCACAACGCACAATAGTGAGAGAATTGAAAGATGGAAGAATAAAATTGAGGTAACAAACAATCCATGAAAACATGATCACAAAGTGCAAAGTGAAAAAGTAGTCAAGTTTAAAATCAAGAATGCACCAAGGTGATAGAATTCTCTCAAAGGGTGGCACTCAACCTCACATGCAACTAGCACATCCAAGCATTAACAAACCTCTCATTCATTCAACTTGAAATACACATGCATCAAAGGATCAAAAGGACTTTATTAGCTTGTAATGAATGGCTTAGGAAAAAGGTGGATAAGAAAAGAATATTTAGGCTAAAACTTAAGAGAAAAGAGGGACAATGAGGAGCAAGCCAACAAGATAAAAGAAGGGTAGAAGCAATAAGATGAAATTAGAAGAATTTACAAGGATGAAAATGAACTATAACAACTTTTATTGCATATTTTTTTTTCTTTGCTTGAACTTCTTTTTCTTTGTTTATGCACAATTTTTTTTTCTATATTTTTTTTTCTTTTCTTTGAACTTTTGCTATTTGAACTCTTTCTTTTCTCTTTTTCTTTTCTTTTTTTTTTTTTCAAAACAAAACAAAATACAAAAACCCCACACTTGTTTGAAACCCACTCCCAAAACAATTCCAAAGCTCATTTTCTCTCTAAAGCTAGGGTAACATGGTTTTCCATGATTTTTTAGTTTTTAATGAACTAAACAAGAAAGAAAAGGCTAAAGGTTCAAAGAGGGTGACAATGGATATCAACAGAAGGATATGTTTATTTGGCTAGTGGCTAAATGAAAGAAGGCCTAAATCATCTCAATCAAAGCATGTGCAACAAGGAATGTCAAAAGAGGCAAGGCAAAACATAAAGTAATCTAGCACAAGGGTGAAATCACACATGAAAGAACATATCCACAAAGGCTCAAAAACTCGCAAGGCATAATTCTATATCACATGGTTCATCTTAAATTCTATTTCTCAAGCCTACTTATCACTTCAACAATTACAACAATGATTCACATCAAGTATGAAACCTCTCAATCCAACCAACTTTTTAACATTTCTTACAATTTATGCAAATTAGAAATCCTATGAAAAACATGAAAAAGTGCCTAAATTCAATAAAAACAGCAACAAACAGCAGCAACAGACAACAAAAAAAACATATAGACTCAAAAACTAAAATAGACAAACAGAATATATACAAACAGATAAACAGAAAATAGAAAATAACAGATATTGACAAACAGACAATAACAAAACATAAACAGAAAACAGAAAATAACCAGAGTTTCAAAAATTTTAAGGATCCTTCACCCCCCACTTGAAATGCACATTGTCCTCAATGTAAGCATTCAAAGAAATGCAATAGAGAGACAACAAATAAAAGAAGGGAAAACGAACCCCAAATGTCATTCAAGACACATCTTGACACAAAATTGGCAGGACCAAAGAGATGTCCTCCACAAGCTCTTCCTCCACTTGAGGGCTCTCATGAAATGCTTTGAGTTGGTGACCATTGACCTTGAAGACCTTGTTAGTAGCTTCATTTTTAATCTCAACTGCACCATGGGGAAAAACATTAGTAATAACAAAAGGTCAATCCCATCTAGATCGAAGTTTACCGGAAATAAGCTTAAGGCGAGAGTTAAACAATAACACTTTTTGGTCACTATGGAACTCCTTTCTAATAATCCTAGAGTCATGGAATTTCTTCACTTTCTCCTTGTAAATCTTGGAGTTCTCATAGGTTTCTAAACGAATCTCCTCAAGCTCTTGCAACTGAAGCTTCCTTTGCATACCCGCTTCATCAATTGCCATGTTACAACTCTTCACAGCCCAATAAGCACGGTGCTCAATCTCCACTGGAATGTGGCATGCCTTACCGAAAACCACCCTATAGGGAGACATCCCTAAAGGTGTGCGGTAAGCGGTCCTATAAGCCCATAAAGCATCCTCAAGAAGCTTGCTCCAATCTTTCCTGTTTGGTTGTACCACCTTTTGTAACACTTGCTTGATCTCTCTATTAAAAACCTCTGCTTGCCCATTAGTTTGGAGATGATAAGCTGTAGCAACTCTATGCACAACCCCATACTTCTGAAGCAAGGATGCAAATGACCGGTTACAGAAGTGGCTCCCCTGGTCACTGATAATGGCTCTAGGCACACCAAACCTGCAAAAAATGTTGGATCTCACAAAATCCACAACAACTTTAGAATCATTAGTTCTGGTGGCCTTAGCCTCAACCCATCTAGAAACATAATCAATAGCAAGCAAAATATATGAAAAGCCATGAGAAACAGGAAATGGACCCATAAAATGAATACCCCAGACATCAAAAATCTCACAAAAAATAATGGGTTGCTGAGGCATCTCATGTCTATGTGTAATTGTGCCTCCTGCTCTCTGGCACTGCTCACAAGTGGTGGTAAAGTGATGAGCATCTCTAAACAAGGTGGGCCAAAAGAATCCACAGTCTAATATCCTCCTAGTGGTCCTCTGAGGACCAACATGACCTCCGGTAGGTGTGTCATGACAAAACTGAAGAATAGACTGAATTTCATGATCAGGCACACACCTTCGGATCACTTGGTCACTACCAAACCTCCACAAATAAGGATCATCCCAAACATAGTATTTAGCATCACTCTTAAGTTTAGCTATTTGGGACCTAGATGCATGAGGTGGAACAATAGATGCAACAAGGAAATTAACAATGTCAGCAAACCAAGGTGTGACATGTGATGAATGCAAATGCATCAAGTGCTCATCACGAAAATTATCATGAATGGGAAAGGACTCAAGAGGTCCTTCAATCCTGCTCAAGTGATCAGCAACCAAGTTTTCTGCACCACTTCTGTCCTTAATCTCAATGTCAAATTCCTGAAGAAGAAGCATCCACCTGATCAATCTAGGTTTAGCATCAGGCTTCTTCAACAAGTATTTCAAAGTTGCATGGTCAGTAAAGACAGTAATATGGGAGCAAAGCAAGTAAGATCTAAATTTATCTAAAGCAAATACAATAGTCAAAAGCTCCTTCTCAGTGGTGGTGTAGTTAACTTGGGCTACATCCAGAGTGCGTGAAGCATAAGCAATCACATGGGATAGTTTACCAATTCTTTGGGACAATACAACCCCAAGTGCATAATTAGATGCATCACATATCAGCTCAAAGGGAAGCTCCCAATTTGGCGGCTGCATGATGGGAGAGGTAGTCAGCTTCCTCCTCAATCCCTCAAATGCCTATTTGCAAGGTTGGTCAAATGTAAAGTCTACGTCCTTTTGGAGAAGCTTGGACAATGGCAATGCAATCTTACTGAAATCCTGAATGAATCTCCTATAAAAACCTGCATGTCCAAGAAAAGAACGTACTTCCCGCACAGAAGCGGGGTAAGGCAAAGAAGAAATCACATCAATTTTTGCCTTATCAACCTCAATACCTCTACTAGAAACCAAATGTCCTAGGACTATACCCTCATGCACCATGAAATGACATTTCTCAAAGTTAAGAACAAGGTTAGTACTAATACATTGGTCAAGCACTCTAGAGAGACTATCCAAACATGCATCAAAAGAGGAACCATAAACAGTGAAATCATCCATAAACACCTTCATGCAACTCTCTAATAAATCAGAAAAGATGCTTACCATGCACCTTTGGAAGGTACCAGGTGTGTTGCATAGGCCAAAAGGCATCCGGGTGTAAGCAAATGTGCCAAATGGACAGGTGAATGTGGTCTTATGTTGATCCTCTGGTGCAATATGGATTTGCATGTAACCAGAAAAACCATCAAGAAAGCAATAATGTGATTTGCCTACCAACCTCTCTAAAACTTGATCAATGAAGGGTAGAGGGAAATGGTCCTTGCGAGTGGCTTGATTGAGTCTCCTGTAATCAATGCAAACTCGCCAACTGTTGGCCACTCTAGTCAGAATAAGCTCATTTTCTTGATTCTTCGCAACTGTGAGACCCGACTTCTTAGGAACCACTTGGACAGGTGAAACCCAAGTGCTATCAGAGATGGGATAGATGATCCCTGCAGCTAGTAGCTTCGTCACTTCCTTCTTTACCACATCAAGAATAGTGGGATTCAGCCTCCTCTGGGGTTGCCTCACTGGTCTAGAATCATCCTCCAAAAGTACCTGATGCATGCAGATGGAAGGATTAATTCCAGGAAGATCAGCAAGTGTCCATCCAATGGCCTTTTTGTGGCCTCTCAAGACATGCATCAACTTCTCTTTATGCTCCAGTGGCAGACTACTAGATATGATAACTGGAAGCTTCTGAGCATCATCTAAATATGCATACTTGAGGTGCTCAGGTAGTGTGACTTTAGCTCCAAGGAAGGAGGCTGAATAGTGGAAGGTAAGGGAAGACTAGAAGCTGAGGAAAGTGGGATAGTAGGCTCAAAACTTGTATCTGTTTCTGGAACACCATCAGAGTGAAGTGCGGAGGAAATTTCTGCACAAATGCTACACACAACAGTAGAATCATCACAGGTACAATTACAAGAACCAATATTAAAGTCAGAAAAGTCAGAAGAAAGATCAGAAAAATCAGAAAGTAAATTAGAAATATCTACACTATTTATGGCAGCATCAATGATATCAAGGAGAAAAACAGAATGCTCCTCTACAGGATGTCTCATAGCCTCAAAAATATTGAACTGAACAATGACATCACCAAACTCCATAGAAACTGTTCCTGCATGCACATCAATTTTGGTCCTTGCTGTCATCAAGAATGGTCTCCTTAGGATCAATGTGGAATCATAGTTGGAAGACTTATTCTCCATATCCAAAATGTAAAAATCTGCTGGGAAGATCAAATTATTAACTCGAACCAGCACATTTTCAATAAGTCCAAGTGGAAGCGCAGCACTCCTGTTGGCTAAGTGGATGACAACTCCAGTGGGTTTCATCTCACCAAGATGTATTGCTCTGTAAACTGATGTGGGCATGACATTAATGGAGGCTCCAAGATCACGCAAGGCATCTGCAAAAGTAATATCTCCAATGGTGCATGGGACAGTGAAAGTGTCAGGATCCTTGCACTTCTGTGGCAAGGTGGATAGTGGAATGACATCAACAACTTTAGCCTGTATCAAGGCGGAAACATTTATGCCCATCTTCACTTGCTCATTTCCCTTAAGCTTCCTCTTGTAGGTGCACAAGTCCTTCAAGAACTTTGCATATTTTGGAATCTGTTTGATGGCATCCAAGAGGGGAATGTTCACTTCCACCCTCCTGAAAGTCTCAAGCAGATCAGAGTCAAGCTCCACTACTTTCTTTGCAGGAATGGCTCTAGAAGGAAAAGGTAAGGGAATCTGTTTTGGTGCAGAATCTATTTTGGCACCATCATCAACTTTTTTACCAGCACCAACATCAATTTTAGCACCATCATCGGGAAGTTCCGTGCCACTTCTCAAGGTAATAGTGAAAATGAATAGAATACCTCAAAACAACCAAGAGGGGGGTGAATTGGTTGAATCTTCCCCAATTAAAATTTTAAAATTAGAGTTTACCAAGGATCTTTATCACTTTAAAAATTGTTCTAAAACCAAGAATCAATATTCAATCAACTTCCCTTTTCAAGAACAATAGAAAACAAAGGATAATATTTTGTGCAATGAAATTGATTCACAAACAAAGCAAGTAAGAGATGAGTAGGTGAGAAGAAAGATTAGTCATAGATTTTTATACTGGTTCACCTCAAACCCTATGAGGCTACATCCAGTTCTTCTACTCAACACTAGAGTAGAGTTCCACTATTGTAAAAATATCCTTACAAGCAAATTTACAAGCCTTTCTTCGTCAACCCTAGATGAAGTTCAGAGATCCAAAACCCTATTAGATCCTTAGAGACAAAAACCCACACTGAGAACACTACTCAGCTGTCTTTTAGAGAAACACTATCTCACACTTGCAAGAAACTCAATTACAATAGACTAATCTTTACAAAATTCAAAGAACAGATTACACCATCAAAGAATAAGGAAAGATATCACCTGATAATCCAAGAATGAATGCACAATGAATGATTCTCAGGTTGAATGACAGATTACAAACACGTATGCAATCCTTTCCTTATGCTTTGAATGATTTAGGCTTCACCTTCTTGATTAAAAAACCCATATGAATTTTGTGAAGCTAAGTGTGTTTAGAACTCAAAGAAACTCACTAATGAAAGCTCAGAACGTTTGCGAATGCTTTAGGGTTCGTAATTTCACAACAGATTCAAAGATACAAACCTCAACATAAGAGGCTTCTTCTATAACAGCTTTTTAATTGAAAATAATCGATTAAACACGCTCCAGTAATCGATTATTTATCATTTGTAATCGATTAAATCAATACTGTAATCGATTAAAATGCTCCTACTATTTTCTGGGTTTGAACTATGAACAATATAATCGATTATTCCGTGAAGTAATCGATTAAACTAGTCAGACATGCATTCTAAATGAGCTTAGTAATCGATTAATACGATGTGTAATCGATTAAGACAGTGAGCTGTAATTCTTCTATTATGCATGTGATCCTTTGTAATCGATTATCACAATGTGTAATCGATTAAGACAGAGCGATGTGATTTTCTAAGTCTACATGCATAGGCTTGTAATCAATTACCAACTCTATGTAATCGATTAAGACAGAGAGTTCCATCTTACATAAAAAGCCTTAGTAATCGATTAAACCAATATGTAATCGATTACAATGATCATGCTTTGTTTTCTAAAGGGCACTAAGAACAAAATAATCGATGTCACTATTCTTGTAATCGATTATTAATTATGTAACTTTATTTTTCCAAAAACTTTACTTCCTAAGTGCCTTTCTAATTAATTGTTTTTACTTAATCAATTAATCCAATGATCCTAAATGAATGATTGATGCATGATGTGCACACTTGGATTATCAGATCATATA
>PYAF01001312.1:298567-309476 GCA_007407185.1 Glycine tomentella | reverse complement strand
AAGACTTCCAATTGAGTGTCTGATGAAGATCATCTACTGAAAGGCACGTTCCCTCAGGACTCTCCTTTTTCCATGCATGAGGAAGATCATCTAACTAAAGGCACATTTCCTCAGGACTTTTCCCGCCCATACCTGAGAAAAATCATCCAAAGAAGGGCACATTCTCTCAGGATTTACATGGACGCCTATGGATTTTCCCAAGGAAGATCATCCTTTAAGGGCGCATTCCCAAGGGGTCCATAGTTCCTTATTCTACTGGCCAGAGAATTCTCATACAATCACATCACACAACATCATTATCACATTCATCTCATAATCAATACAAAGCCTAACACTATCACAATGTTTAGCTAACATCAATTGCCAACATGCCATAATGACATTTCTCTCAACATCACATACATGTCTCAATATCACAACAACATACAATATCCAAATGCATGGCATACCAAACCATCACCCTCTTGGGAATGGTGAAACAGAAGCAAGGGAAACATTCCCCAAGAACGACGAGCTTACCTGGTCTCATATCAATACCGACTCTCCCAGCCTTGTGGTAACCACCACCAGCAGTATGAATCTCACGCCCTACATCAGGCATGCAGATAAACAATCGGTATCGGTTTTCAACCGTTCATATGAAAGGAAACATTCTTCCTTTCCATATTAACCTCTCTGTCTTCTAACTTAAGGTTCATCATAGCCCAGCTCTCACTAGGCATCTCATAGACCCTCAGTGGTCCATCTCAGCCTGATCAAGGCATCAGAGTCATCTCAGACTCAATGCAAGCCCAATACAATGAGCTCAAAGCTCTCAACAGCCAATATATTCAGAATTTAAATATAGCTTGAATAGTTCAGTCCATACACAAGACACCGTTCACATAGCCTCTCAGGCACATCAAAACCATCAACAAGGCTCTTGCATGTCATATCAACACCAAGTGACTTAAAACACAACCAAACATGCATAATTCAAAGCCAAGAACCAAAGTTCACCAAACTAACATTTGGGAGCTAATCCTTCATCCTCACATCATTCTAAACATGTTCTTCTAAAGGACCCAAGGCTAATACAAGCACCATCACAAGTGGGTCACTATTCACCCAAAACCCCAAATCATAAATCAATCGGTAAATCTCAAATTTCTTACCTCAGAATTGGTGAGAAAGGCCTTTAGACCACTTCCTTTGGCCCAGGGGTTCGTTACTCACTGTCGTTCCTCATCCAATTCGAGCTCTACTACTTTCCCTTAAGAAAGGGGACTTCTCTGATTAAGGGGTTCCAAGGGTTTCTGATGAAGGATTATGGCTCACTAGAGGTTTCCAACATGTTTGGTGATGAAAGGAAAGTATATGGGTGAACAAAGGTGCAAAGATGAAGCTTGGAGCTTCAACAATGGAGGTTTAGGCGTTGAAGGCGAAAATGGGTCCAGAATTCGTAATCTGACTCTTTTATACTGGTCCTGACCGACATGCCGCGCCGATCGCGCCAGCTTCCAGAACCCATGGCGCCATCCGCGCCACTCTTGCGCCAATATCCAGAACCTGTGGCGCTACCCGCGCCAACCTAGCGCCTCTCACGCCAACCTCTAGGGAAGACCAGGTTATCTGGGTGGTCTGGCGCCAGGTTAGCGTTGGGAGCGCGGGAGCTCTGGAGGTTCACGCTTGGGGTGCCAGATGTGGAGCCAGGGGCGCCAAGTTTTCCAGTTGGCGTGGATGGCGCCAGATGCGGTGCTGGGGGCGCCAGAGGTTCTGGAATGTGGCACTGGGGGCGCCAGGCTGGCGCTAAGAGCGCCACAGGTTGGGCATGGCCACTATTTAAAACCCAAAACGTGAAAAACTGAGGAGAAAAGGTTTCTTCTTCCTCCTTCTGCCCTAGACCTCCATTGTTGACATCCCCAAGCTTCCTAGAGCCATATATCTTGACCAAAACACCTTCTTAAGGCCTATTCTTGTGAGAGAAACATTTGGGAAGCTTGAATCATTCATCCTTTCTCTTGAGAAACCCCTTTTTAGTGAGTTTTGGAATCTCCAAAGAAAAGCTCAGAGAACTTGAGAGTGGCTGAGACCCATTGCGTGAAAAGGACACCAGAGCCCGAGGAGGTTGTCCTTGGGTCTTCTTTGTCGCCATTGAGGTAAGAAACTCAAGTTTCTCCATTTGATTTTGATTTTGGGGGTTTGCATGAACAGTGACCCATATGTGATGGGGTTGGAATTAGCCCAGTCCTGTAGAGAATTGTGTTCAGGGGGCTGTTTTGATGAACCTAGAGCCTTCAGAAATCATTATTAATGAAGTTTGATTTTGGCTCTGAACTATACATGCATAGAGAAAGGGCTGAAGGTATGGCTATTGTGAACCTTAGAGTAGATGATAAAGTTGCTCTTGGGATAGTATAGATGTCGTTTATGAGCTGAAACGGGTTGGATTATAAGCTTGGTTTTGATAAGGCTAAAGTAAGGATATGCTTGTGTTAGCCTGAACAGAGTCTTAGGAGAGGCTCTGGAGCCTTAGTTAGGCTGATAGGGATCCCATTGAGGGTCTGAGCATCACTTGTGAAGTGATTAGTTATGTGTCCTGTGGAAAGGATGATAGTTCCTTTCGTTCTAACGGCTTAGGACCGTTATTGATACGCTATGTGTTTGCTTATGTAGGACGTGAGCTTGATATCTCTAGTGGTGGTGGCCACGATACCGGGGAAGCCGGTGTTTTGCTTAGAGCAGGTAAGCTCTTGGTCTTTGCGTGTATATCCTTTTCTATGTTCTACCACGCTCTTAATGGAGTGATGGTTCTATTGGGAATGACTACATGTATATAGAAATTGTTGGTATGTTTGAATGTTGACTTGATGTGTATGGAAATGAGATGTTTGAGATGTGATATGAATCCTATGATGGGAGACTTAAGTTCATGGCTAAGAATTGTCTAGCTTATGATATGTTTGATGAACTATTGGAATTGAATGTGAAACTGTGATGTGAGATTGATGTGCATGATTAAGGGCTGTCTAGCCCATGATATGCCTGATGGTCTAGTGGACTTGAATATGAATTTTGTAAATGGATACCATCCTATGGTAGTAGGATAGATGACTTGAGATTGAGTAAGACCTGCTGTGAGATGTTCCTATGATATAGACGTAGCCTCCCGAATGGAGATGTTCCTATATGCATAGATGTAGCCTCCTCAGGAAATTGTGTTGAGATGGATTATGAGATGTTCCTGTTATATATAGATGTAGCCTACTAAAGTGGAAATGTTCCTATATATACAGATGTAGCCTCATATAGATTGTGGAGATACTAGTATGAGATGTTCCTGTCATATAGATGTAGCCTCCTAAAGTGGAGATGTTCCTATATGTATACAGATGTAGCCTCATACAAATGGTTGAGATCCTGGCATGAAATATTCCTAGTATATAGATGTAGCCTCCTAAGTGGAGATGTTCCTATATACCTAGATGTAGCCTTTGCAGGATAGTGATTTATGCTATGAACGGTTGTAGGCCGTGCTTGGGGCACCTGAGTATTGACAGGTGGATGTGGATTGAGGTTTCTGGCTGCTTGATAATTGTCTGGATGATGTTCTGGTATAAAATATGAAATTGTCGGTTTGGATATACCATTTCTATGTATATGTTGGAAAGTGAATCAGGGGAAGGAAATACCTTCAAGGGCCCTGAGTTTACTGGGATTTTATGTCTCACCCTGTTTGTGGGACTTATATTCTTGCAGGTGATTCCTCAGGAGGAGCAGATAGATCCCAAGGCAAGAAGCCTATGCAGGGATAGCTTTGATTTGTAAACCTTAGGCCTAGATGACTTAAGCTTGTGGCTCTAATATTTTGTATTCGCCTTTGGTTTTATTTTGTACCCTAAGGGGAGATATATGTACAGTTTGTACTTAGACACAGACGTTATGTATATTCACCATATTATAATGTATAATGGCTATGTTAGTGACATTTGATGATGTCATCCTTATTCATATGCTTCCGAACTGCTTAAACTTTGATGATTACATGTGTGATTATTGATTAATGTTTGGTAATGACCCTGATGATTGAATGGGGCGTTACATGCCAGGTGAGAACCTCTCCCCGACCTCTCAGCAAGTCTGCTGTGGTCGTCCACCACGCATGGGCATCGCCCTGCAGCATGTAGGTCGTATACAACAACCTATGGTGATCTGGACACTCCATCACCTTAAAGATCTTCTCCATAGCCTGCAGCCATCTAGCTGCGGCAACAGGATCATAACCGCCATGGAAGGCTGGAGGGTCATGCTTACGAAAAGTGATAAGCATCTTCCCTCGGGCTGCAACATCAACCTCTGTCTCAACATGGGACATCTGGTCCCCTCTCAGGTGGCTCCCACCAACCTGATGGCGACTTCCCTCGCCCTCGAAAGCAGAAGGTGTGGGGGATACTCTGTCATCTCTTCTCAGAACTTTCACCTCCTCTAGAAACTCCTGATGAGCCTTCATCAAGGTCTCATACCTCTCTCTACCAGCAGCCATCTCACGCTGCATATCCTCCTGAATCTGCCTACTTGCAGCTATCTCTTGCTGCATGGTTGCCAAATCAGCCGCCACTGGATCAGACTAGGGGTTGGTCGCCCTACTGTTGTTTCTGGACCTCGACATGACACTGCATACGTACACCAAACAGTGAGTTGATCAGGCCCACAATTAGTGTTCCCACATGCAATGCTCATGTCAGCTCAAACAACAGTCAAAGGCAACATACAATTCCATACATAATGCTTCCACCAAGAAACTGCTCTGATACCATAAAATGTACCGCCCCGTAGGCCTCCGGTGTATTAACATTATTATTTATCAGAATAACGCATAATCACTTTAATTAAAAACTTTGGGAAAGCATAATCGAAAACCATATTTCTTGATTACATTATGTATGGGATACAAAACATATCACACACTCACCATATAAAACACACCCCTGCTGATCCAGTATAACATAAACACAACATCGTAGGCAGATACACAGAAAACTAACAAAAACATAGTCAGGAGGAAATCATCATCTTATACAAAACAACTTCAAGTTCTGTACATATACATCTCAGAATCTAAACCACATCTACGGTTATACAAAAGAAATATGTACAGCACAATGGTGTACACACACCCTGTCCCCACACAGGGAGAACCAAGACCGGTATCAACTAAGAAGATCCACTCTGGTCTTTTACTGCAGTCCTCAGCCATGCCAGCAACTCTACTAGGGCCTCCTGCCCTATGGTCGTTCTTCTCTGCTAGAAGAATCACCTGAAAACCACAGCCCCAACAGGGGTGAGATAAACATCTCAGTAAACTCAGGGTTCTGGGATGTGCTCCCTTCCCCTGGTTCACCTCTAAGCACACACAATACAAAACCATAATCATAACCTAGGACATCATCCTAGCTCTCATAACCCGGCTACCGAGGTAACATCAAACAAGTTTCATCACTAGACACTTTCAGCATCAGAGGTGCAACACCTCATTCTAGCTTTCTCAACCATCTCACAGAGGTACCATCACACGAGTGTCAACCACTGGACACTTTCCAACATCAGAGAGGCACCGCCTCATGAAACTATATAAACAATGCTTGAGGGCAACCATTCAGGACTTCACTCATCTAGATATGGCTCACCTAAGAGGCTTTCATCCCCTCGGGATATCCTCTCTTAGAGATACAACATATCTGTATACAACCTGGCCTGGGGAAGAACATCCATACATGGCAATCATTCCCAGGACTTCCACATACACTGCCTGAGAGAGATCATCCACACAGGGGCACTCATCCCTCAGGACTTTCAGTCCGCTGCCTAAGAGAGATCATCCACTACGGGGCACTCATCCCTCAGGACTTCCAGTCACATGCCTGAAGAAGATCATTCACAAAGGGGCACTCTATCCTCCAGGACTTCCATACAATGCCTGAGAGAGATCATCTATACAGGGCACTCATCCATCATGGCTTCCATCTGCTGCCTGAAGAAGATCATCCATACAGGGCACTCCATCCTTCAGGACTTCAATCCTCTGCCTGAGAAAGATCATCCACTACGGGGCACTCATCCCTCAGGACTTCCAATCACGGTTTGAGGAAGATCATCCATACAGGGCACTCATTCCTCAGAGCTACCAATCCACTACCTGAGAGAGATCATCCACTAAGGGGCACTCATCCCTCAGGATTCTTAACCACTGCCTGAGAGAGATCATCCATACAGGGCACTCATCTCTCAGGACTTCATGGCACCTCCCAAGGAAGATCATCCATCTCGGGCACTCATTCCAAGGGAGTCCATAAATCCTATTCTGCTGGCTAGAGAATCTCATCTAGCACAATACTATTCCAGTATCTAATATAACCTTATTCACAGACTACCATCGTAGTCTCTGCCTCATACATAGCCACAAAACACTGCCTCAGTGTTCGTCCATCAAAAGGCCCAAGGTCCATCACACCTGCACCAACAGGTGTATCATTCTCACAACACTACCTCAGTGTCTATAATCCATGCATTCTTATATAGTTACATCCTAACACCATCCCAGTGTTTAACTAATCATCATAATCATCAACAAGCCACAATGGCTTTTCTTTCAGCAACATAAAGTATATATATATATATCAATAACCATATACAATATCAGTGGCATGGCATAACAAACCATCACCCACTTGGGTGGCAAACAAGAGTAAGGGAATCACTCCCAGAAACGATGAGCTTACCTGGCAAAGTCGTGCTCTGCAGCTCCACTCCTAGAGCGATGGCCTGTGTCAATGACACCCGCGGTGTCAAGCCCTAACAAGGCATACAAACACATATCACAGACCATTCAATCCGTACAAAGCATATATTTCTAGCAAAACATACGAAAAGCATAAACTGCTGCATAAAATTCTACAAATTTTACACCCACTTGGAAAAATCGCAAATCCTTGTGGGAAGCTCATAAAATCACGAGAATTTAGAGGCATCAATATTTATCTCTCATATTTTAAACAAAACTGGTTTCATCAAAAACCATGAACCACAGCCTCTGCAGCAAACCAAAAACTAGAACTGTCATGCACTAAAATAGTGCTGACAGCAACATACCAACTCAAACAGCCATCTTCCAAAGACAACCCACACCAGGTTACTCGTCCAAATGAGCTGATATTTTACAGGCATGAAGTTCACATACCCATCTTTCTATATCCATAGAAGGCACTTGATTTGGATCATCCTATACAGATTTATGATTTATGCAAAACTGACCTCTGCAGCAGAAAAATCTGCTAAAAACAGAGTATAACAGCCTGTTATAACTCTGCACCATAATTTCTAGGAGTCTCCAAAAATAGCACGAAAATTCCAGAGTAAACCTAGCTCTCTTAGCTTTCAAAAGGCACCGGTTTTACACCATTTGGACACCGATAGCTCCTGCTATGGACAAAACACCAGAACTTCCCAAATAGGTATTCTTGGCTGTCATGAACATGCATGCATGATTTATGCATGGAACACCATATCAGCTTAAAATCAACTTCTACACACTCCAAATCATACATCAAAACTTTCTCACCCTCTTAAAACTCAACATTCATCAATCTCACTCCAAACCCTAACCCTAACCTCAGGAATCAATGAGAAATAGGAGGAGATTTCAAATCTTAGAGTTCAATAGACCAAAATGGAGGGTAGACCAGCACTCTATGGCTTCCAATCGCGGTTCAGCGGCGCCGAACAAAAATGGGCAGATTCAAAACTCATTCTTCTCGTCAAATCACCAACACCCAAGCTCAAGAGCAACAAAGAACAAAGAAAATGGCTTTCTTCCTTCCTTGTTTTGTGATTTCAGCCACTAATCCAGTGGAAAAGGCAAGAAGAGAGTTTGGGAGTGGAGAAGAAACCAAAGAAGAAGAAAAGAGAAGAAGAAATAGGCAGAAAACCTGTTCTGCTTCTTTTAAACATGAACCCGGGGGTGCATCCAGCAATTACTAACTACACCCGTACCTCCAACAAAGACCAAACTGCCCTTACTTTCGTAAATCTGTTTAATTACGCAAATATCACCCAAATTACCTTAATTAAATTTAGTGAAATTACGCCCTTGGCGTCAACCTCTAGAGCCTATGGCGCCACTCGCGTCATGCTCCAGAAACTGTGGCGTGATCGCACCAAACCGATGTTGATCGCGCCACACCCCTGCACTGGTTTCTGCAGAAGATTCTGCAGAAGAAACTTAGCGCTATCAGCGCTGAATCCTCACACCAGTCACGCCGGACTTGAGAGTCATTATACCAGGATTGGTAAACAACATCAGGTGTAGCTAACTCTTTAAGAGTTAGGTTGTTTTCAGTCATGATATCAAGATGTGTAGAAGTAGAAGGAGTAGAAGTAGAATCAGAATCAAAGTCAGAAGACGCTATGCTACTGTTTAAAACTATACTATCAAAGTCATCTAACTTAAGGTTTTGTCTATTTAATCTATGAAATGTCCTATCTATCTCAGGATCAAATGAATGAAATTCACTTGATGTGGACCTAGTCATACACAATGCAACTCATAAAGGATAATAAAAAGCATAAAAACAACCCTAAAAAGTTTATACAAAAACTAAATTTTAAAATTTTAGACTTTTTTTTTACGCTGGCGCTATTAGCGTGAGACTGGTGCTATCAGCGTGGGATGTTCGGGAAGTTCGCACAATCGGCGTCGTTTCCGCGCGATCAGTGTGGGATGGCAGAACCTACGGCGCGACTAGCGCCGGGTCTGGCGCTATCAGCGTCAAATGACCGAACCTTTGGTGCAACTAGCGCCGGAGCTGCGCTATCAGCGCTGGGACTTCAACAGAGGTCCCTGGGTTTGAATTCTGGGCACGATCAGTGTGGATGGTCACGCTGGTAGCGCCAGCTGGGCGTTTTGCTCTGTTTTTTTGGATTTTCCTCTGTTTTTATGGCTTTTCCTCTATTTTTATGGGCAAATACAAAGCTAATGCCGCAACCACAAGTACTTAATCATGTAACAAGCATAGTTGTGCAACAAAACGTAGAAATGCAAGAATTAAAACTACTTCTAGGAACTAATTACAATGAATTAAAGCTAGCACACAATGAACCGTGTCCCCGGCAACAACGCCAGTTGTAAGGACCCTCATTTCTGTGCCTTCATGAGGTGTTTTAGTCTAGAATTGATGGTTAGCAGGTGAAAATAGCAGAATTAAGCCGAACAGAAGGTATCGCGCCAACAAGCCTATGTACTACCGGGGGTACATAGGCTAATTCTACATGTGGCACCAAAAGCGCCAGAGTGGCGCCAAGAGCGCCACAAGTGCTGGAAATTGGCGCCAAGAGCGCCAGAGTGGTGCCAAGAGCGCCAAAGTGGCGCCAAGAGCGCCAGAGTGGGGCTAAGAGCGCCACAGGTGCTGAAAACTGGCGCCAAGAGCGCCGGAGTGGCGCCAGGGGCGCCAGATGCACTGGACTTTGGCGCCATCAGTGCCAAGGTGGCGCCAAGGGCGCCGCATGTCGGTCAGGGAACTATATAAGGCCAAAAACGCGAAAAAGATGGGAAAATTAGCTTCTTCTTCCTCCTTGGACCTCCAACCTCCATTAATGGCTGTTCCAAGCTTTTTGGGACCCTATACCTAGGCCTAATCACCTCCCTATGACCTTTAATCCCTAGAGAAACCTTTGAAAGCTTGAATCCTTCAATTTCTGCTCTTGAAAAACCCCTTTGAGAGTGAGGAGTGATTTCTCAGAGGAAACACTCAGAGAACTTGAGATTGGTGAGGACCCACGACGTATAAAGGACGCTAGAGCTTGAGGAAGTTGTCCTGAGGTCTTTTGAGTCGTCACTGAGGTAAGATACTCAAGTTTCTCAGTTTAATTTTGATCCTGGGGGTTTTTGTGAATAGTGACCCATATGAGCTGGGGCTAGAATTAGCCCAGGGTCCTGTTGAGAGATGTGTTCAGAGCGATGAATTGATGAAGGAATAGCTTTCAGTTTTTGATTTAGATAACTTTGGATTTTGGCTCTGTGGTGGCAGGTGTAAATTATGTTGAGTCACTTGATATGAGACATGCCAGAGCCTTACTGATGGGCTTGTTGCGCCTGAAAGGGCCAGGGTAACGGTGTCCTGTGATGTGAACCGTTCAAGCCCAAGAAACACTGAGAGTCTATGGAAAGGCTTGTGATGGATGAGCCTGGTGAACCTTAGAGTAGTTGACTCGGGTTGAGGGAAAGGACTGTGGTTCCTTCCCAGAGGCAGTGGATGACTGCTTGATGAGCTTAGGCATGATTGTATGCTTAAATGGTCTGTGATGTGTGCTTGTATGCCTTGGTAGGGCTTGACACAGTGGGTGTCAGAGGAGCAGACCATCAGTGGAGGCTAGAGCTAAGAGGCACGGCTAGCCAGGTAAGCTCATCGTTCTAGGGATTAGCCTTTTCTCTTGTTTACCACCCAAGTGGGTGACGAATGCATGCGTTGCTTGATTATATATATATATATATATATATATATATATATATATTATGCATGCTATGGAATGAAAGGCCAAAGTGGCCTGTTTGATTAATTATATGTGTTGGAAGCCGGAAGGGCTTTAAGAACGGTACTTAGAGTGGAACTCAGACCGTTCTAGAAAGATGAACCCTAGGATAGACACTGAAACAGTGTGAGGGTTATGAGACACCTAATATGGCAGGTGTGAGGCTGTGGGCCTTTTGAGAGAATGCAGATCATGAGATGGTCTGTGATGGAACCTAGAGGATACTGGATGAGTATCAGGCTAGTTGAGGTTCCCTAGCCAGAGGTAGAGTTTGAGGACTCCCTGGAATAGCTGAGATTCCTTGGGAGGTGCCACTGCTCTCCACCTAAGTCCTAAGGACAGATGG
>PYAF01001312.1:285723-295946 GCA_007407185.1 Glycine tomentella | reverse complement strand
AGGCTGGATGGGAGGCTGCAGTAGAAGACCAGAGCAGAACTTCAAGTGTTGAAGCTGGTCTTATATCTCTGTGTAGTTGTAGGGTATGTGTATACCCATTTCCTGTACATATTATAATGTATGACCCAGCTGTGGTCTTGTTTTTGAGCATGTATATGTACAGATGATGAGGATGTATATATGTATGTTTCCTCCTGATTGTCTCTGTATGATTATGTTGTGTATCTGCCTATAGTGTTGTTATGTTTTATCTGGATCAGCAGGGGCATGTTTTATGTTCTTTTTATATATGGTTTTTATATTTCATTCATAATGTAATCAAGATAAACGATTCTATCGCTTCCGCACCGCGCGTAGTTAACGCTGATAGTGTGTTACGAATATCATTGATGATAACATACCGGAGACGTCCGGGGTGTTACACCAGTTTTGATATTGCGTTGTCGAGACGCATCAAAAATAATTTTACTAAGCTAATTTTGTAGCACAGAGCTAACCTAGGTCGACTCAGAGACACGATCAATATGGTTCTAGCTTCAAATCATTGGTAATAATAAGGGGGGATTTTTGTCAAACAGTTGGTATGCGCAAAATAAAACATACAAGAACACAAACTAAAATTAAAGAACAATGCAGAAATTAACAAGATTATCAAGGAGTAAAGTAAAACAGATGAGAAAGCATCAATGCAATTCACCAACCCAAGCTATTTGAATCATCATCATTCCCATAAATTGATTCTATCATGAACATTCATTCAATCTCAATAGAAGCAGTTCAATTGATTCTACTCCTAAATTAATTGAAACCAAAACCACAACCCTAACTGAACTATCATTCAATTAATCTTGTGATTATCATTTGAAATTAGGACATGAATCCATAATCCTAACTCACTTTCAATCCTAAATGCATCCATAATCATGAAAACATAATAGAAATTGAAGAAGAAGATGAATATTCAAGTAGAATTCGAAATACCGAACCGGAACTCCAATTCTTCTCTTGCTTGAGTTAGATCCTTGGATTGATTAATGATTTAGGCTTCCATGATGATCACCAAGGAAAGCCCCATGAAATGAGTGCAGAAAATTGGAAGGATAGCAAGATGAAAATGAAGAAGATGAAGAACAATGAAGAACACTTGAGAGAAAATGAAGAACAAACTTTTTGATTCTAAAAACTAAAGGAAAGAAATATAAAACTTGTTTATTGAATTGTAAAGTGTGCTGTCCAAGTTTCACTAAAGTCTCTAATATGTT
The DNA here is from genome assembly GCA_007407185.1 of Glycine tomentella. Lineage (NCBI taxonomy): Eukaryota > Viridiplantae > Streptophyta > Magnoliopsida > Fabales > Fabaceae > Glycine > Glycine tomentella. The sequence continues at coordinate 294,684 of PYAF01001312.1, read as the reverse complement.
AGTGACTAAGTTTTGAAAATAGAATGGGCCATAAACAAACCCAACAATCAATTATTTACTATTTACACCACTAAAAGTCCAATTTGCAGCCGAAAATTACAAGTGCAGAGGTGCTAACTTTGAAGCTTAAAATGATCCTCTAAATGACAGAATTGGCCTCGGGCTATTTCTAGCAAACTTATAGATCTTTTTGTTATCTTTCCAGGGACTCCTAGAACGCTCCATTCGGAGATTGGTAACACTCTATAGGCCCTACACAAGTCAAATGTGTCAAGTGAGCAAAAATCCAAAAATACGCAACAATTAGCAATTAAGCCCACTTACTTGCCTAAGCCAAAAACTGAATTAGAATCGGAAAATAAGGTCAAAGAGAGGTCAAATAAGCTAAGAAGGATAGAAAAATATTTAACTAACAGCACTCCATCACCCCTCAACTATTTTTCTATTGGATTTTTGGCGGTACATTTCTTCTCTTCGATTTTAGCTAATGATAGCAACAAGTGATTTAAATTTTTTTTCTTCTGGATTAAATTTCTTAATTGTTTTGATTGTTTTTGGCTATTGTTGTTGATTCACCTAGTAGATGATACTTTTTTCCCTTTATGTTGAAGTTAAAAAAATAATTTTGGGCGATTTTTAGCCACCATAAATTGGTTATTTTGAATAATTCTATCAAATAATTTATGGCGACCTTTAGTTGCAAAAAAAAATGCCACAAATCAAGTGACCCATTATCATTTAATGGGATAACTTAATGGTAGGGACCAAAAATTAAAAGGAGAAATAGTTTGGGTGATCAAGACCGGTCAACTTTTAGTTGAGAGACTAAAAACAAAAATCATGAATAGGTGAGAGACTAAACATATTTTACCTTAAAAATAACGATTTCAAATTTTTATTGAGACTAAAAATAGAAATTTCTAAATTTAAGAATCTTTATCAGTCAAACAATTTAGGGACTAAATATCAAATTTCAAAAAAATTATTTACTTAAAAACTTAGTTGACCCTTATTTCTTAAAAAAATTATACCACTTCCTTTGTCAAAATTTTTATGTTCCGGTCTTAACTTAATTATCATTATGGGTACAAAATTATATATTTTTTAATCATTACATGTATCTTCTAGAACACAAATATATATATAAAATATTAAAATTAAGAAATTTAAATAAAATCAAAAATTATTTTTATAAGATCAAAATAACTAAGTTATAAACAAATAAATTTCAGGTTTGTCTCATTAAGAGAAACAAACTTAAATTCACACACCGAACCAAAACTTAAGGGTAGTAAGTTTAGGTAAAGGCTAAACTGAAGTCTAAAAGTTTAGGCTCACGGGTGAGGCAAGCCAACTGACCGAATATAAAAGGTTTTTTACCGGAAAAAATAAAAAGTAAAAAAACCAAACTCGCTGAATCATATATATATATATATATATATATATATATATATACTTCGGGTAAGCGGGGCCTTCAAGCATCCGAAATACGCTGGGGTTGTAAATGACATAGTTCCTGATAGAAAATGACGACTCCTTCAAAAAAAAAGGAAGTTATTTAAGTTCTTTTTCCTCAAGAAGTCCCGCTCCGACCGACGAGTCATCTATTTAAAAGGACCCTCCCTGCAGTGCGCCCCTCCTTGAATTATTCGGTCATACAATACTTATTGAATAGAAAGAACTAAATGCATTTCGACCTCGTCCTAGTTCTAAATCATTTCGTGGCACCAGACGTGGCTGAACCATCAACGATGGGTATATATATATATTTTTATTTTTTATTTTTTTTTAAATATTATTTTTTGTTTGTTTTTTCCTATAACTTCCGCATCCAACCTCCTTGCACAGCTCCACTGTTAATCAAAATCCTCTTTCTTTTCCGCACCCAACCTCCATCACTTTTGTTTTCTCATGCATATTGAAGCCAAGCAAAAACTAAATCCAGCAACCCAGAACTCGTATTTTTGTAAATAGCTGTTCGTGTTTGGATAAATGACAAAATTAACTTTAAATCAAATATATCTTGAATAAAAGTGATTTTAATATTTCATATAAAACCAAAATCGTGTCCACAATGGAAGTATGTTCGTTCAAATTTCGGAAGCTTTTCATTTACATTTCTCTTTTTGCGAAGTCTCCTTCCTCAGGCTAAACTGCTGTTCTTTTTTATTTTTACATTACGACTTTGGAAGTAGTTCTGTTTGTCGGGTTCTAGTTGTGAGTAAATAACCACCGAATAAATTTCATTGCCCAATTTATAAATTCCATAACTTAAAATCTTGCATAAATTGGGGGGAAGGAGACTAGAGGAAAAAAAAAAAAACACAAGAAGCATAGCTCCAAGGCTTTGCAATGAAGGGGATGAGAGGAATTGGGGTGAGATTTTATGCAGGCTTTTTGCTTTGGGGCCACCGAAGTTGCGGGCGACGACGTCATAGGCGCGGGCGGCGCCTCGGCGTCCTCCGCACCATCCTCTCCCGCTCTCTGCCATTGATTTTTCTTCTTTGTTCTTCATTCTTCTCCGATGCAACGACAATGGCTGCTTCTACGGCAGCGACGACTACTGCTTCTCCGTCTCCTCGCTGGCGACAACTCTCACCACCACCACGGCGGCGACTGCTGGTTCTTCATGTTCATCGCATTTTGTGGATTTTTTATGTTCGAGATTTGTTTTTCTTTTGATAGTGTAATTTGTTTAAATTTTGAGATTTGAAATGGAATAAGTTTTAAAATTTGGTTTAAAATTTTGGATGATGGTGATGAAATTTGAAAATTCAATTATGAGTCTCTGCGAATCAGCAGCAAGAAGACATCGAAAATAGCGAGAACGATAATATAAAAGTAAGCTTCGAATAGAAAAAAAAATAATAACAGAAAAATGAAAAGCAACTTACTCATCCGATAACTGGTAATAAATCTGGACTATTATTTTAATAATATATCCTACAATCTAAAATAATGCTTCACCGGTGTAACCCAAAATAACTAACTTCAATATTAGAATCTGCCAGTAAGTTTTTCTCAATCCCTTCGTATACGTAATATTGGACTTTGAATTAATTTTGTATGTTTTGTATTCATGCTAAATTCACACACCGAACCAAAACTTAAGGGTAGTAAGTTTATCTCAATCCCTTCGTATACGTAATATTGGACTTTGAATTAATTTTGTGTTTTGTATTCATGCTAGATTGTTAGAAACTTCATGAACCTTTTCTCTACTTAAACCTCGTTATGTTACGGTCAATTCTTGTGTTTGATCAAGTTTCAGCAGGCCAACACTAAAAAATGATGCACAACGTCAAATCGTCGACAAAGTAGCATTTCGTGTTTGAAAAAGTCTTCTAGTACTTGAAAAATTTGTTTTGAATAATGACTAATTGGTCCAGAATCAAGTCATGTGAGTGAACCGTGTTCCAAAATATGGCTTCAATTTTCAACTACATACACTTTTGTTGATTTATTGTTTAATTTCTTGTGATCGTATTTCTTTTATATATATAATATAAGTTTCTACTTTTTATGCGTGAATTAAACACAATTTTTTTATAACTTCTCCTAAAGTTAACAAATATTAAGCTGATTATAAATACAATTTTAAATTCTGGTAAAATGTTGAAAATATAATTAAAAAATATTTCAGAACCGATTAATTAAATTGATATGAAATTATTTTGTTGATAATAAAAAATAAATTTAAAACCTAAAAATACAGGCATTTAAATTTTCCAACTTAAAAAAATTTTAAAAATTGATTTGATTAATATGGAACTTTTTTCCTAAGAAGTTGGAATCATGTTATTATACCTAATTTTGATTGAAAAAAATGAACATTGACTAAAGAAATAAGAAAGTAAAAATTCCTTTCAGAAAATGATAGGGGTTGAAATAATCTCGTTCATATTAGTATTAGATGATCCAACGCACTATAAATAAGTGGTACATATTCTTAAGCTAAACCATTCTAATCCTTATTGATTTATCTATAATCAAAAGGTGCATTCAAACCATCATCACCAATGAGACTCCAAGTACCCTTATTATTGCCTTTCATTATATCCTTAAGCTTCATAAACCTGATTATCAATGTCTATGCAACAAGCCACAATCTTGGACATCAACAATTCTTGTTGCTCAATATGAAGAATAACCTTCTATTCAACATTTCCAAATCCGAAAAACTAGTTCATTGGAATGAAAGTGGCGATTGTTGTCAATGGAATGGAGTAGCATGCAACAAGGGACGTGTAATTGGCCTCGACTTGAGTGAAGAATTTATCAGTGGAGGCTTGGACGATTCAAGTCTCTTCAACCTACAGTATTTGCAAAGTTTGAATTTGGCACACAATGACATCCATTCGTCGATGATTCCTTCGAAGTTTCGCTTGCTAAAGAATTTGAGGTATTTGAACTTGTCAAATGCTGGATTTCAAGGGCAAATTCCAATTGAGATTGCTCATCTAACCAAGCTATCTACTCTTGACTTGTCTACATCATTTACCTCACAACATACTCTAAAACTTGAGAAGCCAAATATAGGTACACTCTTGCAAAACCTCACAAAACTTGCAGAATTGGTTCTAGATGGTGTCAAGGTATCTGCAATTGGAAAAGAGTGGTCCCATGCCATATCTTCATTGCACAAACTTCAAGTTCTGAGTATGTCATCCTGCAACCTCTCTGGACCAATTGATTCCTCACTATCAAAGCTTCAGTCACTTTCAGTGGTTCAATTGAGCTTGAATAATATGTCAAGCCCTGTGCCAAAATCCTTGGCCAATCTCTCAAGTTTGACCACCCTACAACTTAGTAGTTGTGGATTGACTGATGTTTTTCCAAATGGTATCTTCCAAATACAAAAGCTCAAGGTCCTTGATGTATCAAATAATCAGGATCTTTGTGGTTCATTGCCAAACTTCTCACAAGATGGATATCTTCAAGCCTTGAATGTTAGCAATACAAATTTCTCTGGGCAGTTACCAGGTACAATTTCCAATTTGAAGCAATTGTCTACATTGGATCTATCTACCTGCCAATTCAATGGGACACTCCCTATTTCATTATCAAGACTCACCCAACTTTTTCACTTGGACTTGTCATTCAATAACTTCCGCGGTCCTCTTCCATCTCTCAATAAGACCAAGAATCTCAAATATTTGTCCCTTTTTCAAAATGATTTATCAGGACAAATTACATCTGTTAATTGGAAGGGACTTTTAAATCTCATTAGCATCAATTTAGGTGATAACTCTCTCAGTGGAAAAGTACCCCCATCTCTCTTTACACTTCCGTTTCTACAAGAGCTTATCCTTTCTCATAATGATTTTGATGGTGTATTGGATGAATTCCAAAATGCATCTTTCTCCACATTGCAGTTTGTTGATTTAAGCAATAACAAATTCCAAGGACCTATTCCTATGTCTTTTCGTCATCTTAGAAGTCTTGGCTACCTCCATCTTTCTTCAAATAAATTCAATGGCACCATACGGCTAGATATGTTTCAAAAGCTGCAAAATCTACATATATTAGGCCTTTCAGACAACAACTTGACAGTTGATGCCGCTTTCAATGATGATCATGGCCTTTCATCATTTCCTATGTTGAAAAATCTCTATTTGGGTAATTGCAAGTTGAGAAAAATTCCCTCTTTCTTGAGCAACCAATCCCAGTTAGATGCTTTAGACTTGTCTAACAACCAAATTGAAGGAATGATACCCAATTGGATTTGGAGATTTGATAATATGCTTAATATGAACCTTTCCAACAACTTTTTCATAGGTATGGAAGGACCCTTTGAAAATCTTTTTTGTAATGCATGGATGGTTGATCTTCACTCTAACCAACTTCATGGGTCTATTCCTAATTTCATAAGAGGTGCTGTCCATTTGGACTTCTCAAACAATAAATTCAGCTTTATCCCACCTGACATTAGAGAGTCCCTTCATTTCACCTATTTCCTCTCCCTTTCAAACAATAGCTTTCATGGGAAAATTCCTCAATCCTTTTGTAATTGTTCTATAAGGATGCTTGATCTTTCCCATAATAGCTTTAATGGCTCCATGCCTGAGTGTTTGATCTCAAGAAGCAGTACCATAAGGGTATTAGATATAGGTGGAAACAAACTAACAGGTTCCATATCTAATACAATTCCTAGTTCGTGTAACTTAAGATTCCTAAATCTCAATGGGAATCTCTTGGGGGGTTCTATTCCAAAGTCTCTGGTCAATTGTCAAAATTTAGAAGTCTTGAACCTAGGAATTAACATGTTAAGTGATAGATTTCCATGCTTCTTATGGAATATTTCCACCCTTCGAGTGCTGATTTTAAGGTCAAACAAACTTCATGGTCCCATTGAATGTCAGCATAACATTGGTAATTGGAAGATGCTTCATATTGTCGATCTTGCCTACAATAATTTCACTGGTGCAATACCACAAACACTTCTGCAAAGTTGGATAGCAATGGTTGGTAATGAAGGTGACGCACAACAAAAGTCTGGCAATTTATTTTTTGACTTGTATGATTTCCATCATTCTGTGCGTTACCAGGATGCACTAGCTTCTCTTGACAAAATTCTTGTGATGAGATTAGCCAAAGTTGTAGCAATTATACCCCCTTTGGCAATTGACTCCATGTTCTCTTATTTTGTAAATGCTTACCAATTGCAATTTGGGGGAGCCTACTTGGATTCAGCAACTGTTGTCAACAAAGGCTTGCAGATGAAATTTGTCAAAATTCCAGCCATCTTTGCTTCATTAGATTTCTCATCAAATCATTTTGAAGGTCCCATACCAAAAGAGCTTATGAGTTTTAGAGCATTGATTGTTCTTAACTTGTCACATAATGCTTTTTCAAGCCACATACCATCATCTTTGGGAAATTTGACACAACTTGAGTCTTTGGACCTATCAAGTAACTCTTTGAGTGGAGAAATTCCTCTAGAGATTGCAAGTTTATCTTTCCTCTCAGTTTTGGATCTCTCCTTTAATCACTTGGTGGGAAAAATTCCAATGGGAACTCAAATTCAATCCTTTGAACCAGTTTCCTTTGAAGGGAATGAAGGGTTATGTGGACCTCCCCTAACCAAGAATTGTATTGATAATGATGGGTCACCAACACCATCTCTAGCTTATGATGAAACACATGGCTCGATTGATTGGAATTTTCTAAGTGCTGAATTGGGATTCATTTTTGGACTTGGATTAGTCATTCTTCCCCTTATTCTTTGGAATAGATGGAGGCTATGGTACATCGAGAATGTGGAGGATTTACTTTGTTGGACTTTTCCTCAACTTTATTTTGTGTATCAACACCATGGAGAGCGAAAGTATAGGTCTTTACGGTGGAGGCATGGTTGATTTTGCGGTGAGTAACATTTCATGTAATTTTCTTTAAGGCTTAAATACATATTTTTTATTGCTGTAAATTTTTGTTATTGTATTTTTTTTATTTCTTATAAAATATGTTTGTTTTATTTTTTATTTTTAAGGTGTTTTAGATAATGTTTTAAACAGTGAAAAAATATTATCTAAAATACCTTAAGAATCAAAAATAAAATAAAAAATACATTTTACAAGGAACGAAAAAAAATTATTGGGATCAAAATGAAAAAAACGTTAAATTGCAAAAACCAAAAATATATTTTAAGATTTCTTTAATTAACATTTTACATTGTGTTTCTTAAAAAATAAAAAAGTAAAACCCTTTTACATTCTGGGGCTATTCCTTTTCAAATGTAAACTCATACCACTTCTTTAAGATTATGAACAAAATAACAAACATTGCAATAAGTAATAAACGTTGAGAAATTTAGAAGTACGTACACACTTTTTTGGTTCCAATATTATTAGTTCATTTCATGTGAATTTCCTTAAATAAAGAGTCGATGTTAGATAAACTCTTACTGCTCCTATATCACTTAGGGCACACTTTTTTCAGTCATGTTTTATTTCCTCTGTATAAGAAAAAACAAATAACTCTAGGTAAAGTTCTTCTAATAATAATGTATTACTAGCATTTTTCATAAAAGGTATAGACTAGGGTCTTGCTTGGGTTTCCTATAAAAAAAAAGGTCTTGTTTGGATGATATTTTATAAATATCTGTAGGAGAAAAACATCAAAAAATAAATTTGAATTTAAATTAAAACTAAAATCAATTTATATACTTAACATTTTTAGAATTTTATATTGAACTTTTCAAAAAGTAAAATTAATTAATTACTTTTAAAATTATACAAATTTCAGTATATTTTATCTTTATATTTTTTTCTAAAGTGTTTGTAATAAATTTTATCGAAATATAGCTTAAATATTAGAACTGATTTCAAATGCAAATTGGGATTTTTTTTTTTCTTTGTCAAGCACCTTAACAAGACTACACATGCAAATTGGGAAGCTAAAAGCAGCAGCAAAACAAAAAAGTGGGTTGATTCTTGGTGTAGCTTGTGAATTGTGATTGTGATAAGCACTCAAGTTGAAGGCCATCGTCGTTCGAGGTAGTATATATATTTTGTTGATATAGCAGGTCTCTGTCTCCTCCATGTTCCAGTCAACGAAAGAATAATGCAACTTTTTTTTTTTTTTTTTTATTACTTAATATATAGCAATTTGCATTTGTTGTAACAATTGTAATTTATATTTTATATTTATCTATCTATATATATACTACAAAGTTTAGAATGTACGACCCGTGACATGCAGGATAAACATTATTTATCAATATATTTATAAAAATTTAAATTTATAAATATTTTTTAAGTTGTAATAATAATTAATTATTTATTAATTCTAACCATAGATAGATTGTAAAGTATAATATTTTGTTTATTAATAATTGTTAGTCATTATAGATATATTTTTTTATTATATATTTAAAAGATTTAGGTTTTTTTTTTTTTTTTTTGCAATCAAAATATTTTAATTGGTGTAATCATAATATGATAATTTATGAAATTATAATAT
>PYAF01001312.1:269835-283866 GCA_007407185.1 Glycine tomentella | reverse complement strand
ATTAAATATAACTTTTTATACCATAGTTACCCCAAGTATTAATTTTTTTTTATTACTATAGCATTAAAAACAATTAGTTTATTTTGGTTCCCAGAATAATCAAATAACAAAAAAATCAAGCAATTAATGACTATTATTTGCTAATTTATTTGAATTAAAATAACTAATTATTCATAATTACCTTAATTGTGTAAAAGTGAAACCATCATATTAGTCTTATTATTCAAATCAAAATATTTATTGCAAACAAACATATATTATTTTTAAATTTTTAATTATTTTTTAATTATAATATCTTATCTTTTGCTAATTACATTGTTGCTATGTAAGATTTTAAGATTTTTGTATTTGATAATCCAATGAAAGATCTTTTGTTTTAAAATTATTTAATTATTTTAGAATATTTTCTTTTTTTACTCATTTTAGTCAGGAAAATGTTTTTTTAAGGCAATTCTAATGCTTTTCATTTTTCTCCAAATTTTAGCCAAATATGTAGAATGTGCTCCAGAAACTACAAATTCAAAAACATTTTTGTCCACCACGATGGATGAGTTACTCCTCGGCCGCCTTGCCTTGGAAGATTGTTCATCATCTTCCAATGACATGGTCAATCCTCTCCAATCTAGCACTCGTTCTCAACTCCATTTGCTAAAGCATTCATGCAAAACCCTCCCATGTCGTCGCCGTTGTCCTCCGCAAGCCCATCCATGTCACCGTCTTCCTCCACTAGCCCGTCCATGACACTATCTTGACCAATTTTGCAAAGCTCCTCATCTTCACAGATGTCAGACTTACCATCATGACACTCTAGGTGTGCAAGCACACCCTACGCTACTAAAAAAAGACATTTTAAGACGAAAAAATTGTCTTAGAATCCTCATTTTTATTTTATAAAAAAAGACATTCTAAGACAATTTTTGCAGAAAACCATCTTAGAACAATTTTTTTAAAAAAAAGACATTGTAAGACGGTTTTTGGGAAAACCATCTTAGAATCCTCAATTTTTTTAAAAGACATTCTAACACGATTTTTTACAAAACCGTCTTAAAAAGTCTACATTGTAAGACAATTTTTTTGCAAAAACAATCTTAGAATCTTTAATCTTTTTATAAAAAAAAAACACATTCTAAGACGGTTCTTTACAAAACCGTCTTAGAAATTTGAATTTTAAAGACGATTTGAGAACCAGTTGTAAAAAGCTCCTCAGAACCGTCGTAAAAAGTGAGTTTTTTAGTAGTGTTGTCAGAGCTCAAGCTCCCTATTGTTCATGTAAGCGAGTTTCACATGGTTGTAGACACATTCAATGTCACCGTCAATGCCACCGCAAAGGGATGAGAGGCCTCAGTTGGCGCTCCATAGGGCATGATCGAGTGTTTGTTAAAGCCAATTTTGCTGCAGTTTAAAATACGGTAACACCGACACCACTGTTTTCGCCACTGCACAACTAAGCATAGAGAGGAATCTTTGAGAACCTTCTATGACTGTGGACGAAGAGTTCTAAGAAGAACATCATTAGATTTGTAGGTGAAGCTACTTTCATGGCCAAATACAATTGGTACAATTTGGATCCCGAAAGAAGATCTTAGAGAGAGTGGAATTTTTGGAGCAAACACAAAGGATGGACAAAAAAATGAATGGTGATATGGATATTTTGAATGCAGTTTTACCAATGGAAATGTGAAAATAATTATTTAAAGAGGTTGTTGGCTTCCACATTTTATGCGTATCAGAAAAAAGGAGTTTTCAATAAAAAAAAGGAGTTTTCAATAAAAAAAAGGAGTTTTCAATAAATACATCTCCAGAAAAAAGTGATGTTTAATCAATACATCTAAAAAAATAATTTCAATTAATAAAAAATATTGGAGTGTTTAATCAATAAAAAACATATTTAAAAACACTAAATGTGTTTTTTCTAATTATTTTTAATTTTTAAAAAAACAATAGAATCAAGATTTTGTTATTAATATGGAAAGACATCATATGAAATCAAGATTTCGTTGTGATGTTGAAAAGTTACATAACGAAATCTATTCTTGATAATTAATACTTTAGAATTGGAATACATCTAATTGCACAAGGGTCAGAATCTGAGTAGTCAAGAGGGACAAATATAATATACTACAATTGTACAAAATGATTTAAACAGAACCTGTATGATGAGTATGAAACAGAAATATATGTAGAGAGATGAAAGGATCTGAGCCCAACAAGGTTGTCTCCTTAGGACAATTTGTTCCCTCTAATTGATGCCAAAGGTTGATGAATAATTGCCTCCTAGAATAGAACAAATCAATATCTGAAGATCGGTGGCACAACCAATCAACAGCCCAAACGAACAAAGCGAATGCTTGAGGAACCACACACTAACAATGAAGAATTTATGTGATATGAAAATGCAGCAACATGTAAGCGAGAAGATCCGAATTTTTTTTAAAAATATTTTTTCTGATTGCCTTTGTGTCTATATATAGACTGTTAGATACAGGGGGAGTTGGAAGTAGGAGCTGCAAGTTTATCAAAGCAAGACTGAAGTATTTGGCTTGAAGTTTTAGCTTTTTGCATACCCAATTATTTTGATGGCATTTGTAATTTGTCTAAGTGGTTCAAGTACATTGCCTAGTAATCCTTGCATTGCATAATTCATTTACATGCATTCATATGTAGTATATAGAATTAAATGCTTGCATTTGCAAAGAAAATCACATGGCTTATGTTTTTGGAAATATCAGATTTTGCACTGTGTTAATCGATTAACAATATTATGTAATCGATTACATATGTGTGTTATTTTTTGGAAAAGCCATGATGAACACTTTAATCAATTACGACTCTTCTGTAATCGATTGCCAAGTGTTATTTCAAAATATGTCTATCTGCTTTAATCGATTATAGGAAAATCGTAATCGATTACTAAGTGCATTTTACATATAATGAGTGTCTGCTTTAATCAATTACAAGTAAGGCGTAATCGATTACAAAGGCTTGTTTCTATCTGAGCTTATCTGATTTAATCGATTACCAATATCATGTAATTGATTACTACAACTTGTTTTCATAAATTAGTTGTCTGTGTTAATCGATTACATCACGTATTAATCGATTAAGTTGTTCATGAAAGTTTTCTAGAAAAGCTCAAGAACATATTAATCAATTATCTGATTGAATTAATCAATTACATATGTTAAAATAATTGATTACCTTAACGAATTAATCGATTGCGGTTTGTTAAATCAGTTTTCTATTTAAAAAGGCTTTATGGGTCTGCACTTAATAACATCAGAACATTGTTGAGAACGAAATATACTTTGAGATTGAGTCTTACCAAAAGTTCCAAGTGCATTCAAAAGTTCAAGAAACTGATTTTACTTAGAGAGACTCATCTTGTGAGAAGATCAAAGAGTTATTGATTTTGAAATGATGTGTTCGTGAGAAAAAGAGATTTCAAGAAAGATTAGTCTGTGCATTGACATTCATACAACCTGATTGATTGGTAACTACATATATTCATTCATCATCTGTTAAGGATCTTAGGTTGTGTATTTCTTGAACTTTTTCTTTTAGAATTTCTATTTTAGAATTTTGTGGTGTAAATCATTTTGGTTCTTTCAAGCTTTCTTGAGTAGGGTTCTCAAGGGGTAAAGATCTGAGTAGGGTTCTCAGAATCTTTGTGATTTGTATTCTAATAGTGTTTTAGAATTCAGTATCTTTATCAAGGGTTGATAGAGATAATCACTTGTTTTGCTTGTAAAAGAATAATTTGATTTAGTGAAAACTCTAACCTAGTGTTGGTTGGAAGACACTGGATGTAGCCTCTAAGTTTGTGAGGTGAACCAGTATCAATTGTTGTGTCTTGTGTTCTTTATCTGTGTTTATTTCATTGCTTGTATTTGGAAATTAATATATAATCAACAAGAAGCATTTCAGACATTACATGCATTCTAAGGTGGATCCAGATTGAAAGAAAATTTTGATTTTCTTAAAGGGTGATTGCGTGATATGATCCAAGTTTTAATTTCACAAATTGTTTTAAAGAAAAGTTTTAAAAGACTATTTTAACCAATTCATCCCCCTCTTGGTTATTTGAAGTGTTATGGAAAAAATTATTTCGCATATATATTGTCTTGTCATAGGAATGAGTATGAGTTTAAAACTTCACAGTGTTTAACAGATGATCATGACTTAATTGTCTCTTTGAACCTAGTTCGTGGGATCTCCACTCATCAAGGTAGAGTTACTGTGATGATCAACAATTGATAGGCCTTAAACCCATTCCTTTCAACAAATTTTCAACTAACTCTCTAGGAATCCCTTTAGTTAATGGATCCATGTTCTCTTTAGACCTCACATAGTCTATTGAGATGATTTCATTCGAGAGTAGTTGTCTTACAGTATCATGCCTACGACATATCTGTCTAGACTTGCCGTTATACATGACGTTCCTGGCCCTTCCAATGGTGGCTTGGCTATCACAATGTGTGCCTACAACTGGTACTGGTTTTGGCCAACTGGGAACATCCTCAACAAAATTACAAAGCCATTCGGCTTCCTCACCGGCTTTATCTAAAGTGATAAATTCTGCTTCCATAGTTGATCTTGCAATGCAAGTCTGCTTGGACAATTTCCAAGATACAGCACCCCCACCAAGGGTGAAAACATATATGCTTGTGGATTTAGTGTCATTAGAACCGGTGATCCAGTTTGTATCACAATATCCTTCAATAACTGCAAGGTACTTCTCGTAATGCAAAACCAAAGTTTTGAGTGTGCTTTAGGTATTCTAAAACTCTTATCATAGCTTTCCAATGATACACGTTTGGATTACTTGTAAAGCTACTCAACATGCTTATTGCATAAGCAATATTAGGTCTAGTGCAGTTCACAACATACATAAGACTGCCTAATACTTGAGCATACTCTTTTTGTGCTTCAGCTTTGCCAGTATTCTTCGATAGTCGAAGACTAGTCTATGGGGTTCTTCACAGGAGTTATATTGAAACTCTTGAATTTTTCAAGAATTTTAGCAATATAATGAGCCTTTGATAAAGCCAACTCTATTGATGTTCTATGGATTTTGATACCCAAAATAACATCTGCTCTTCCCAAATCTTTCATGTCAAATTTGTTTGCAAGCAATTGCTTAGTAGCTTTAATCATTTGATTATTACTACCCATTATCAACATGTCGTCTACATAAAGACAGACTATGGCAAACCCTATCTTAGTATTTTGAATACAGACACACTTGTCACATTCATTAATACTAAAACCGTTCGATAACATAACTTTATCAAACTTCGCATGCCATTGTTTTGGAGCTTGCTTTAACCCGTAAAGGGATTTAATTAAGTGACAAACTTTCCATTCTTGTCCTGGAACAGCAAACCCTTCAGGTTGTTCCAAATAGATCTCTTCTTCTAGGTCTCCATTTAAGAAAGTTGTCTTAACATCCATATGATGTAGTTCTAACCCATTCAACGCTGATAGTGCGACTAACATCCTAATGGACGTAATGTTTGTAATAGGTGAATCGGTATCAAAGTAGTCGAGACCTTCGCTTTGCCTGTAGCCTTTGACTACAAGCCTAGCTTTATATTTATCAATAGTGCCATATGCCTTCATCTTCCTTTTGAAGACCATCTTACTTCCTAGAGGCTTAGTGCCAGGAGGAAGGTCTACCAATTCCCAAGTGTGGTTCGACAGGATGGATTCAATTTCACTATTGATAGCCTCTTCCTAGAATGGTGCCTCTGGGGACGTTACAGCTTCTTTATACCTCCGAGACTGATTTTCTAACAGATATGTTAGAAAATCATGTCCAAAGGATGTGGTGGTCCTTTGCCTCTTACTACGTCTAGGTTCATCCTCCATAGGATCAACACTAGTTGTAGTGTCCCGAGGTCTTACAACATTATCATTGTCATTACCACTTGGTTCATATACCTTTTTATACAGAAATATATCCTCAAAAAACCTAGCGTCCCTTGATTCAATGATTGTATTAACATGTATATCTGAGATCGGATTTATAAACCAAAAACCGACTAGCACTACTATTAAGT
Organism: Glycine tomentella; assembly: GCA_007407185.1. Lineage (NCBI taxonomy): Eukaryota > Viridiplantae > Streptophyta > Magnoliopsida > Fabales > Fabaceae > Glycine > Glycine tomentella. The sequence goes on along the minus strand of PYAF01001312.1, from coordinate 277,807 downwards.
CCATAACCAATGAATACACAACCCACGATTTTACGTCCAATCTTCAACCTTTTGGGTTTAGGAACCATAACCTTAGCCAAGCACCCCCACACTTTCAAGTATTTCAAGGATGGTTGCTTTCCTTTCCATACTTCGTATGGTATGCTCTTTGTCTTCTTGTGAGGAACTCTATTAATAATATAGTTCGCCTTCAAAATGGCTTCCCCCCCACAAGTTTTGTGGTAAACCAGACGTGGTTAACATAGCATTCATCATTTCTTTTAATTTTCGATTTTTCCTTTCTACAATCCCATTTGACAGTAGTGCATAAGGAGCAGTCGTCTGATGTATAATACTAAATTCTATACAGAATTCATCGAATGGGCCATAATATTCTCCCCCACGATCACTCCTTATAGCCTTAATTTTCTTGTTAAGTTGATTTTCAACTTCATTTTTATATTGTCTAAAAGCCACAAGTGCTTCATCCTTACTATTAAGTAAATAAACATAACAGTATCTACTACAATCATCAATAAAAGTAACAAAATATTTCTTATTACCCCTAGACGGTACAAATTTCATATCACATATATCAGTATGTATTAAATCTAATAGTTCAGTTGATTTATCAACAGAAGAAAAAGGTAATTTTGAAACTTTTGATTCAACACATACTTGACATTTAGTATTAGAACATTCAACTTTAGGCAATAAATCTAAATTAACTAAACTTTTAATTGATTTAAAATTAACATGTCCTAATCTTTGATGCCATAAATTAAAAGACTCAAGCAAGTAAACATAAGCAACATTATTATTAATACTAACTGTAACGCCTCAATTTTTCCATCTTATTATTATTGATTCTTAATGAAATTTTTTTTCTTCTTGCTTAAAAATAATTAATACTAATGTTACTAACCACTAATATCATAAAAAAATTTTCATCACCGATTGGTATTTATAAGTCTGACATAATATAAAATAAAATACAGACTGATATCAATTCTATTACATGGTACAAATCACTAAAATATTTCATTACAACAAACATCTTCAACTAAGCATCTTTAACAAAGTCCTTTCCTCAGACATCATCTTGCCAATCCTTCTTTTACTGTTCATCTGCTCGCCCAATTAGATTGAGGTCATAGCAGGTGTCAACCACAGACATAAAATACAGGGTAAGTTTTATGATAAACATAACTTAAGCAACAAAATATATTCAATATGCAGGTATTCATAACAACATTCTCAAGATGCATGATTCTTTCTTAGCATGATGCATGATTCTTTTTTAACTTTTATCATTTGGTACCAATAGTCAAGATAGCCCCATCCCCGTGGCACAGAACCTATTCGACTAGTCAGGGTCTCCCGGTGTTGCACAGGTTCTCACCCATACTACATGTGATCATCATGGGTGGCGTGATTCCCCACCGCAAGAGTCACCCCCTAGCTCAGACTCCTCTTGTTCAAAAGCTCGAACTCAGTTCCTGTAGCTATCTGACACACCTCCTCTCTGAGGCACACCTCTACTCTGAGGCAACTCTTATGCACATGAGACACATGAAACTGATTCACTTAATACATAACTCTTTTTATATGCATTTTAACATCAGTCCTCAATCACTGTCTCACATACTTTTACTCAGAAATTCAACATATCATTTGAGTATAGAAATTCATAAAACACTCAGAAACACATGAACTTCATAGAGATTCATAGGAACACTCAGCAACACATGAAACCTCATTCAAGCACTCAATCATGTAACTATAACTCAAGTCCACTAATTTCTCAGATACAAGTCATACTACACAGAATTTCAAGCATTTATTCAAACACAAGCAACTTTAAACTATCTTTATCATAAATAACACTTAAACTATCTTTATCCTAAAGCTTCCCTATACATACCTTATAACCTCTTATGAAGCTTGTCTATCTCTTCCTAATGGTGCTAGCTTCTACATGTGGTTCTTCAAGGAAGTGGGGTCTCTTTCTCACTTGATTCAAGCTTTGAAAAGGAAAGGTTGGAAGTGGAATGAAAGGGATGTGAGAAGGAGATGTTCACGTGAAGTATGTAGAAGGGTGGAGTCTTAAATGTGACTTCCACTTAAGGCTCCCTTCTTCCCTTTATATAGAGTTTAGGAAATTATAAAATATTCAAGGACATTACTACCCTTTCTATCTAGTTACTCTCATCTAGTTCCATCCTAACTTAGTTTCTTCTCATTCCATTCCATCCTAACTAAACTCATAATTACTCTTTTACTTTTATACAAAAATCTTCTAAGTCATGATGACTTGCTTTACAAGTGGCCCTACACTTGTCTACTTCTTTACAAGTGTCCTTCCACTTGGCATTGTCATGAAACTTCCTTTATAAGTGTCCCACCACTTGGCATTGTCATGAATCTTCTCCATTTCTCTACCTATTTCACGTGAAACATCAAGAAATAAGAGAAGATTTTCTTCTCTTCATGCCATCTTGTACATATGTCTTTCAAGGTTATGATGGCTTCTTATCCCTTCATCAATGGTGGCTTACAAGTGGCTAGATATTTCTTAAGCATTCATGATTGTATCTTATCATTTAATTTATGAATCTTAAGGTATTTTTCTACTTATCATGACTTATCAAATTAAAATATGACAAACCACCTTATTCCCCTTTTTCTTCTACTTCTTGTGAATACCATAGTCAAGGGGAATATTTTTATCTTCTCTTCTTCCTTCTATATCATGTTATTATTTCATTTAAAGAGTAGAGAATTGTGTGGTTCTCCTTGTGTCCATATGTCACCTTTCATGAGGAAGAAGAATTCAATTCCAAGTTGTCTTCACACATGGCCTTTCATAGGAAGAAGTAAAATTCAATTTGAACTTAGCTTTACACATGGCATTCATAGGAGGAGTTCAAGTTCAATTCGAACTCTTCTACCTAATGAAACTCTAGAGTTTTCCAGAAATTGACTTCAGTTACAGTATAAATAGCTCACAAGTAGTCTATACAGAGTGCTACACAGACCTTACATTTAAGACTACTTATATCTTAATTCTGATTAGTCCGTTCCACTTATGATCATCAAAATTACTAAATCATCTCTTTGAATAAGTCTATACATCCTACAATTAAGAGAAAATTCCATAGATTTTATCTATCATTTTTCTATATTTTTCTGATGCTTGAATTCTTCTGAAAAAAGTTTCAAAGTCATTATCTTATAAAATTCATAGAAATTCTATTCTATGGTTTTCTGTCACAAAGTATTTTGATACTCTGGCATCCAAGAGTAATCTGTAATTTCAGCAAGTTTTCATAAAATTTCTAAGTTATCTTAATATTTTTTACCTGAAGGGCATTATGGTAATTTCACCATTCATCCTAGGGGTATGATTGTCATTTCTAAAATATCCAAGGGTATTTGTGTAATTGTCATCCTAAGGATATTTCTGTAATTTTTGCTTCACAAGAAGGATGATATGGTCATTTTTCTTTAAACATTTTTGTAATGTTTCTAATTAATATTTCACCCAAATAATTTAAATACAGACCATCAAATCACTCATATCCTAATACTCACATCAATAGCTATGCAAGAATAATTCATACAATATTTTGACCATAGTTTTTGAAATTTCAGGGTTCTACACTAACACCACTACTGGTTACAGTCATTACATTCATCTTGAAAAGGCCCTCACTAAGGTATCCTTTTCCTACATACACATCATTCTTAGTAAGTATAAACTTATCAAAAACAAATACAAGTTTAAAGCCATTTTTGCTTAGAAGGGATCCAGACACTAAGTTCTTGCGAATATTAGGCACATGAAGCGCATCATTAAGTGTCATAACCTTGCCAAAAGTAATCTTTAAAGCCACCTTTCCAATACCTTCAACTTTTGAAGTAGAAGAGTTACCCATATAGAGTTTCTCATCATTCTTCACAGGGGAGTAGGAAGAAAAATCCACTTGGATGAACAAACATGCCTAGTAGCATCGGTATCCATCCACAACTCCTTAGTGTCCCCTACATGGTTACACTCCAACACCACCGCTGTTAAGTTGAGATTTTCAACTTCTCCACAAGCGGTATCAACCAAGTTGGCTTGAGTGGTCTTCTTCTTCTTGGATTTTTGTGACTTTTTGAAATCCTTTGCACGGTGGCTAGGATTACCGCAATTGTAGCAATTGCCTTTGAACTTTTTTCCTTTACCTTTGCCTTGTTTAGCATTTCCATCATCGGAATATTTCCGCTTCTTGGACTTTGATCCCTCTTCAACAACATTATCCCTAGAGACCATAGGATTGTTGTCAAATTTCTTTTCAACAACTTTGTTGTTTGCTTCTATCCTCAAACTCATTATCAGATCTTCAAGTGTCATCTCCTTGCACTTATGCTTGAGATAGTTCTTGAAATCCTTCCAGGATGGTGGTAATATTTCAATAACCGTAGCAACCTGAAATGATTTACTTAGGGTCATCCCCTCAGCATGAATTTCATGCACTAACGCTTGAAGTTCCTCTACTTGACTTATCACATTCTTAGAGTCTTCCATCTTAAAGTCCAGAAATCTGCCAACAATGAATTTCTTCAAGCTAGCATCTTCTTTTTTGTATTTCTTGTCTAGACTATCCCATAGTTCCTTACTGGTTTTGAAAGTGCTATACACATTATACAAGGAATTGTCTAGACCATTGAGGATGTAGTTTCTGCATAGGAAATCAGAGTGCTTCCATCTATCAACCGTAGCAACCTTCTCTTTATCATGTTCGTCTCCTTCTTCCAACTTCAAAGCATCTTCCTTGAGAATGTGGAAAATAAGAAACACTCACACTTAACCAAGAGGGGGGGGGGTGAATTGGTTAACCTTGGTAAAATAAAATTTTCCTTTGCGCCACGCCAGTAGAAAGAGTTAAGCTACTAAGCTAAGCTGCTGTTGTGGAACTCAGTAGAAGCGATTTGCCGCTAACAATATCAGAGTTTGAAATCAGAGTTTAATGCCCTTTGGATCTTTATCACAAAATCAATTGAAAACTTTATCCAAAATCAATCCAAGATTAGTTATGCCTAAAGAATAAACTTTCAAAGAAGAATTCACAACACACAAGATACAATTCACACAAGATATGATATAAACTGCAGAATATAAATCAAGAGACAAGATTTATACTAGTTCATCTCAAAACCTATGAGGCTACATCCAGTTTCTTCTACTCAACACTAGAGTAGAGTTCCACTATTGCAAATATGTTTCTTACAAGCAATTACATGCTTCTCTTCCTCAACCCTAGAAGAAGTTCAGAGATCTAAAATCCTATTAAATCCTTAGAAGCCAAACCCACACTGAGAAACCTACTCAGCAGACCTTGGAGAAACCCTATCTCCCTTGGAGAAATACTATCTCCTCTTGCAAGAAAAACTAAATACAATAGGATCAACAAAATACAGAGTTACTGCAGAAAACTTAACACCCACAAAGAGCCAGGAAAGAATTCACCTGATGATCCAAGATTGAAATACATATGAATGAAAAATCTCAGGTTGAATGCAAACCAATTATGCAGAACAACTTTCCTAAACCTTTGTGAAAGAGTAGTTTGCTTCACTAACAAGTTTAGTAACCCATGAATGATTTAATGGAAACAAAACTCAAATAACCCAGAAGAATGCCTTAGTGATTCCTTAGAATGCTCAGAACATCGAAAAGTTTTAAGATCAATCTCAATCTCTGTTATCTCCAATCACAAAAGGCAAAGGTTATATATATATAGTTATTTTTGTAACGGAAATAATCGATTAAAAATGCTCCAGACGCTCTTGTAACCGATTAAACCGACCTTTGGTATTCTCAGGATTTCATTAAACGGGTTAAATAATCGATTAACCCGTGGTGTAATCGATTAAAGCAGGCTAAGCTAAAATCCTGATAATGAAGTGTAATCAATTACATCTATGTGTAATCGATTAAAGCAGTCCTATGCTAAAATCATGTTTGTGAAGGATAATTGATTACATCATTGGTAATCGATTAAAGCAGCGTGATACAAAAACATGAATGTACTTAAATAATCGATTACAGTAAGTGGTAATCGATTAAGCCAGAGTGACAGTATTTTTCAACTAAGTAGGTAATCGATTACAATATCATGGTAATCGATTAAAGCAGTCACAAGGCCAATTTCTATGTATGTGATATTTCATGTAATCGATTAAGTTGATGCAATAATCGATTAAAGTGTTTATGTTTGATTTTCCAGAAAGCTCATGAACAAAATAATCGATTTTGATAAGCTAGTAATCAATTAAAACGACTATATACTATCTTTTAGAAAACACCTAGCTTTTTCCTAAGTTTCAAACCAATTACTTAGCTTTTATATGATGCAATGCTTAAATAATATATGAATGATATGTAATCAAAACTTGGATCATCACGATGCTTTCAGTCCTTTTACATTTAAATCAAACACATCATTTCTTCAAAGCTTGAGTCATGTTGAAAGCCAAAACATCCAAGTCTTGAACCTTGCTTGAATCTTCACTTGATCTTCATTCAACTTCCCCTCAAATCAACAGAGAAAACGTTCCAAACACAGGGTTGTCAAGTAGAACAACATTTTCTGTTGCCAATGCTTGAAATCAACCCTATTGAATTTTTCAGGCTTTTCAGCATGAATCGAAATAGAGGGAGCTTTGTTGTTGTTGACCAAGTTTGCACTTGTTGAAGTCATTTCTGTTAGACAAACAAAAATAGTGATTAATCACACAAATTAATCATTCAAAAATACAGAGAGTAGAGAACAATATATAATACAGAAAGATAGAATATACTGAACCCAGATTCAAACCAAATTGTCTTAAGATTGTCGTTGATAATTATACTTTAGAATTGGAATATATCCAATTGCACAAGAGTCAGAATCTGAGTAGTCAAGAGGGACAATATAATATATACAACTGCACAAATGATTTAAACAGAACCTGTATGATGAGTATGAAACAAAAACAAATGTAGAGAGATGAAAGGATCCAAGCCCAACAAGGTTGTCTCCTTAAGACAATTTGTTCCCTCCAATTGATGCCAAAGGTTGATGAACAATTGCCTCTTGTAACACCTCGTAGGCCTCCGACGTGTTATCATTAATAATATCAGATTAGCGTATAAAAATATCAATTTACTCAATTCAGCGGAAACATAGGATCGTTTTCTTGATACATTATGTATGGAAACACATAACAGAACCATAAATCAAGCCCCTGCTGATCCAGTTTATCAAATCAAACATAATACAGACAGATAACAGGTTTTATAGGCAGAGTAACCAAATACATCATTTATACTCAGGGAAAGTTATATATACATATCATACAAGTTCTGTACAGACATATGCATCAAAGTCCACACCACACATGTCGTGGTGCTACCAAAAGAATATCAGCCCTCCCTGAGGGTATACAGGACCATACACCAAAATAAATCAAAACAGAGCCTTCAAGCTCTTCACGCCGCTTCTCCCTCAAGCAGCCTAGTCTCAATTGGGCCTCCTGCCCTGAGACAGATCTTCTCGACCAGACGTGTCACCTGAAATCATGCAAGCCCCACATGGGGTGAGATAATATATCTCAGTAAGCTCAGGGTCCCCGGGAAATCATTCCCACCCTGGCTCACAGATTCACCACACACACATATCAGTCAAACATATCATATATGGCCCACTGGCCTGGCCCTCTGGCCTCATCATATCAAATCAACAACATAATATCATCACATGACAGGTGGCAGAGCTCCTCAATGCCACAGGGCGGAGCTCCTCAACGCCCAGAATACACAGCAGAGCTCCTCAATGCTGGTATTCTTCTATTGGCCAACAGTTATTTCAACCACAGCATGCATATATCAAATGCAGATACATATCCATCAACATACACAATGTCATAGCCAATGCATGCAGTATGAATCATGACCACCACTCCC
>PYAF01001312.1:247073-268430 GCA_007407185.1 Glycine tomentella | reverse complement strand
TTCCAATTACGCTGTGGTTTTACGCCAAGCTCGAGTTCTCTGAGCTTTTCCCTCTGAGGTTCCTCTTCTCACTCAATCTGGGGTTTTCAAGGAACTTGATGAAGGATTCAAGCTTTCTACTCGGTTCAATCAAGTTTCTAAGGCTCAGGAAAGTGTTTAGGCTAAGAAATCAAGTCCTAGGAAGCTCAAGGACTTCAACGATGGAGGTTGGGGCTAAGGGAGGAAGAAGAAATGCTATTTACCTCCATTTCTCACGTTTTGGGCCTTAAATCCTGATCTGCCGACGTACCCACGCGTTTCACTTGGGTTCCCACGCGTTTCACTTGGTATGGCAGACAGAAATACCATTTCTAAGCCACTTCCCACGCGACTCGCGTCATGACACCACGCGACTCGCGCCACTTATTCGGGCCTTCCACGCGACACGCGTGGATCCCACGTGACTCGCGTGGAGCCCCAGAGAAAAACATGTTTTCTGGGTCTCTTGCCACGCGACTCGCGTGGATCTTCAAGTGACTCGCGTGACATGGCAGAGCCATCTGCCCTATATTACACATATGGCGCGTGTCGCGCCACACCCCAAGTGGGTCGCGCCATATGTCAGAACAACCATAAACTTGCATTCATGCTTAAACTAAGCTTACGAATTCAAACTATTACATTTGGCGTCATCAGCGCCGATCCTGGCGCCACCGGCGCCGCACCCTTAGCAGGGTTTTCTGACCTGAATCCCCGCGCTATCGCGCGGGGTTAAGCGCCGAAAATAAAGGTCCTTACACCTCCCAGGATAGAACAGATCAACGTCTGAAAATCGAGGGCACAACCAATCAACAGCCCAAACGAACAATGCGAATGCTTGGGGAACCACACACAAAGAATGAAGAATTTATCTGATATGAAAATGTAGCAGCATGTAAGTGAGAAGATAAAAAAACTTTTTTTTTATATATTTCTTTTGATTGCTTTTGTATCTATATATAGACAACATACAACCATGTTGAAGATTGTTGGCGACGAACCATCACAAGCATTGGCGGTGAAGCATCACAACCGTTTGCGGTGAACGATCGCAATCATTCATTATCAGAGCGGTTTACGGAAAAAATTATTTCTCATTTTTCACACACACTTTTACATTCCCTTTTTCTAACCTTTTCCAACCCACCTCTTATTCATAACCCATGAAGTTTTAAACATAAACTCCAACAAAATCAAAATTCCGTTATGCTAAGGGATGGTGCCAAAAGATATAACAACAAAATTGCGATTCCATTGTTATATCTGGGGCAAGAAAAAAAACACAATGGAATCATGATTCTGTTGAATATATGTACAACAAAATCATGGTTTCGTTGTGATGTAGTGGTTGCAAAAATTGTTTTACAATGGAATCACGATTCTGTTGTGTATTTTGTTCAACAAAATTATGATTCATTTGAAAGGCTATTTTTGGAATAAAAAAAATCTCAGTCTCTTGATAGGAGCCAAGAATAATGGGAGTGAGGCCAATAGTTACTCCCTAACAAACACCTTCCTCACCTTTGTTATATTTCTGGCTTTTGATTTAATTTGTTTCCTCAATTACCAAGATTAAATTCTTGTGAATTTTTTCAATATATATAGATAAATCATTGCTAAGATAATAAGTTATGATTTTTTATAGAAAGGCCAAATGAAATTTTGTGAAAAACAAACCGGATGGAATGCAAGATGTGGCCAACCAGACCTCACAATACACAATCATATGTTGAGAGCAGCAAGGGAAACAAAAACGTGTTGGAACCAAATCCTAAAAATGCTACCATCTCATCCACTCCTAAAATTTAACTTGAATGGATCAATGTGATGCTGATAAAAGATTTCTGCTTGTATGATGATAGTGTTGTCAAGCCATAATGAAGAATGTATTGTTGTCAAGCCATTGTTTTATCTGATACAATCTGCACTTCAGACCACACCCTTTCCCTTGACAACATTCCACTTCCACTCCCTGGATACATCATATGAAATTTTGTCGCCTAAGATTGTTATACTGACCCATCTACATCATATTCCCTAAGTCAATACTAGCCTTTGCATGATACAATTTCCCTATTTCTGCTTTTGACAGTACCTCTATTGTCAATGCCCCATAATTTCCATCTTTTTCTTCCCTTCGGACTTTGTCCCATGCACCATTTCTCCCACAATTAGTTCTCTATTAGTCTAGGAGAATCTTCCTCCGAGACATTCAACTGGATTTGATCTCCAGGATATCATAATTTTTCTTCTCATGTCTTAATAAAGCACCATCATTTGGGGGATTATCTTGAACATCTTCCTTGAGTTCAGTTGTGAGCGCTTAGCAATATGTTGACAGACTTCAGTGAAGGAAAAGAATCTAAAAACATAATAACAGTGACTTATTTGTCGTATTATCTCAGATATTGAATTACATTTGTGATTAATCAATTAGTTGTAGTGTTTTGCACTAATATATGTCAAGCTATATCAAATTAGAGCTTTCCCCAAATAATCATTTTGCTATTGCTTGCAGCTCTGACAATGACTTTTGTCTTTGCAAATTGTAAACAATTTGCCTAGCAAAGTATCAATGGATATTTGCATGGACTAAAAAATGGATAATTGTCACCCAGAAAGAGGAAATCACCTTTGTTGGTAAATCCTTTCAACATGAAGAAAAGCTTATGATTTATGTACTTACTAATTATGAAATTCAAATGATTTATATGAGCAATTTTAAATTTTGAAACAAAATATCCTCAGAAACTTCTCACTAACTATTTTCAATAGTGTTAAAATTCCTCTATGCGTGGAAGTACAAAACTATATATATAATATACACAAGCTGAAATTTATAAAGTGTGATAAGGTGATCATTGTCTGCAATTGGCAAATGGGAACTACTAAATTAGAGACTCTGATACAAATAACACAACATGCATGTGATTTTGAGACTTAATGGACATAAAAGGACAGGAAGAGAGCAAGAAAGTGACCAAAACATTCTAGGAATGAGAGAGAACTCCTTTTTCTCATGAGGGAGCGAAAAGAAAGGAAAAGAACAAGCTCAAATGCCACAATTAGATTTTTCTTTATCAATCTTACAAAGGCATTTTTCTTTGTCTCTTTCTTAGGCTTGGGAGAAGGTTTCATTTCCTTGTCAATTGATTCATCACATATTAGATAGACAACTATCTTCTTCACCACCAATCCATGCTCAAAGATCACAAAAATCTCCACCTCGTCTCCAAGTTCCAAATGTGATATTATGGCCCGCCAATCTACATCATTAAAAGAAATTATTGTGTCTCGCTTCTGTATGTGGATGGTGCACTTTGTGTAATTAACAATTAAGACATTGGAAATACATTATGTTGCAGTGCTTTCCCTTTATGCGACAATCCTTGGGCACCGTGAAATGCACTGAACGTCCCTCGCAAGATTTGCTGGTTGCTAATCCCTGAAGCATGAGTGAAATAGCTTAGTCAGACTACTATAAAGACGCTTTTCTACATCGGTTCTTTAACCAATACAAAGATGGTTCTTTAACCATCTTTGTAGCGAACATCGTTGAAAGGTAAGACTTTCAACGACGATTATTAAATTGTCTTCGTAACAAATGAATCTAAGACGGTTTCTCCAGTGAACCGTCTTAGAAGATATTTTTTACAAACAAAAATTAAAATTGTAATTCTAAGACGGTTCTAAGGTACAACTGTCTTAGAATGAGTGTTCAATTTTTTTTTGAAGAGCTTCTAAGACAATTTTGAGCTAAAACCGTCTTAGAATGTAGATTTTCTAAGACGGTTTTCATGGAAAACCGTCTTAGAATTGTCTTTTTTAAAAAATTAAAAAAATTGTGAATTCTAAGATGGTTTTTCAGAAAATAGTCTTAGAAAGTCGACTTTCTAAAACAATTTTCAATAGAACCGTCTTACAAAATGTACTCTCTAAGGCAGTTTTTGGAAAACCGTCTTAGAATGTATTTTTTAAAAAAATTTCTCCATATTTTATTATTTCATATCCGTACCAAATTATTATTATTATTATTATTATTATTATTATTATTATTATTATTATAATATAGGGTTTCTTAAACCATTATTTTGTCATTCCAAATTACATTATGGCCATTTTTAATCACATAACAATGTAGTATTTCATAAATTAAAACATAGCTACGGAAATTAATTCAAACAAATTTGTTTAATATTTTTGTTGAGTATAAAATTCTTCTTCTGATGATTGATTCAACCTCTGATCAAAAAGATATATCTTGGTTCTATTTTATCTCTTCAACAAGTTTAGTAAATTGATAGCAGCTCATTGTGATGCATTTCAATTTACATCATATTGGTCTTACAACTTATATTTCAATTACAGCTTATGATCAATGATAACCTAACAAACATGGAGCAAAAGTAGCAGGAAGAAAGTGGAAATCAATTTCCTAGTGCTTAATATGAGCATGATTGCTTGGCTTGTTGGGTATTATAATAAGGTATTTTTAATTGATGTTGTGTGATGATACAAGGGAAAGGTTCTAAAAGAAGGTGAGTATTGAATTTTCCTTTAGATACTTAATTAGGATTATTTCATGTTCTCTTAATTAATAGCTAAAATGAATAGTGAAGATAAGTAAACAAAAATAAAAAGAAAGAACCTCAGATATTCTCTTGCCGAGAGTATTGAAGACTTCTGCTTAGTAACATCCAATTCCAATCAAATAAGACCTCAAGGAATACTTTGAAACTTGTGATGTATACAATGTTATTTCAAATTAAGTAAAGCTTACTCCACATACATCACCCACAAATTTAGATAGTTGAAACTTCATGTCACATTGCACAAAAATACTTTGAAGGTTTGAAAGGCTGCTAAGCATTAGGGCTAGATCATCCATATCATTAATCTGCATATCCATGGAAACTAGAGATGAGGATGAAATGTCAAAAAACAAATGAATATGAGATAGAGGATTCATTGTTGGTGACATCCAAGAGCAAATGATAGAACAAAAAACATTATGTGATAGTCCTTCTTGTCCACATAGGGATATAAATCCAATTCTTTTTTCTCTTACTATTGAAAAGGGAACTTGTTTCACAGCAGTATTTTCAGCAATTAGAGTTGTCAAGGATTCCATCTACCCTATATCTTCTTCCAATTTGTCAATTTTTGAACAACCAGATAGGATGAGTGTTTTCAAATATTTCAACTTATATATATCTCTCTAGGGAGATTGCTTAGGCTTGTAGAGTCCTTCAAATTTATCAATAGAAGATTGTAGAGACCTCAAATGGATTGGTGTACCATGCACAAACTTGGACAATCTTGGAGAATAACCTTTTCAAGCAATGTTGTGAAACCCGGTCCGACCCGACTGGTCGAACCGGGAATCGGTGCTATACTCGGGCCGGGTGGGGGGATTGAACCAGCCATGCATTTGGCCCAATTTGGTCGGGCAAAACCCGATCGATTTTATGCGATCCCGCCAACCCAGTCGATTTTTGGAACTCGGATTGGGTTTTGATAAAAAAAGGGCTCCAAAACGGTGTCGTTTTGTTGGTGCCCTAATTTAATTTCACATTTTCGCTAACTTAGTGTTCTTCTCACGCTGTCCTCACACGCTCTTGCTTGCTCTCCTTCATGGTCTTGGGTCAATTTGTTTTCTCACCAAGTTAATTATGAGTCAATTTGGATAGATATCGTTTTAAATATTTGTAGAAGAAGAAAAAAATTGAATTAAGGAAGTAAAATGAATCAAACTTATCTCATAAGTTAAAATCAAACTAAGACATCTCAACTTTTTCAGAAGCTTACTTGTTTAATTTCTTCATAAGTTAGGATATATCAATTTGTCCTAACTTACAAGAGAAATTTAATTCATTTTACCTTGTTGATTATTTTTATTTAATGAGTCTTTATCTTAATTTTGTAGTTTTCAATCAATTTTAAAGAGTACGTTAGAAAGAGTGTTTGTTGCTACTTGTTATCACTCTTCTTTCTTAGAATAGTGCAAACATTAACTTGTCTCAAGTTTCTTTATATTTTATTCTTCATCAAATTTTAATTACCTTGTCTTAAGTTTTTTTTTACCAATTATATGATGATATGATCAATAATTAATGAAGATAATGTTTGCAATTAGACTTGAAGATGTCATCTATTGAAGCCCCATCATCTCAAGAAGCATCCACTCCAAATACTTCTCAAAATGTTGGAGGGAAAAATGGTCTAGCTTGGGGACATTGTAAACAAATTGATGAGGGTGCTACAAAAGTGATAATGATGTGTATTTATTGTGATAAACAAGTTAAGGGAGGTGGTATTAATAGGTTTAAGGCTCCCTTGGTTGGACAAAAAGGCCAAGTAGAGGCTTGCAAGAAGGTTCCTGCTGATGTCCAACATCAAATGAAGCAACTACTTGAACATTTTGAAAAAAAACAAGAAAAGAAAAGTGCAGGAACAATATAATGAAAGTAATATATATGAAATGGATGAAGACCTTATGAGAATAGTTGAGGAATTAAGTGGAACTCCAAAATCAGTTTCTTCCAAGTCTCAAAAGGGGAAGAACACTCCTCATGTAGATGATTATTTCATGCCTAGAACAACTCCTGGAGCTCAACCTAGCTTTAAGAGTTACTTGGAAAATAAGAAAATTGTAGAAAAGTGTGACAAAGCCATTGCAAAATGGATGATAGATGCTTCAATTCCATTTAATGCAGTTAACTCGACATATTATCAACCTATGATTGATGTTATTAGTAACATGAGTCCAAGGTATAAAGCCCCAAATTTTTATAGAATTTGTGTTCGTTTGTTAAATAAGTGGGTTGATGAAGTGAGGAAGCTTGTTGAAAGTTATAAAGAAGTTTAAAAGGAAACTGGATGTACTTTGATGGCTGATGGGTGGACTGATCGCTCTAGGAGAAATTAATTTTCTTGTTTATTGTCCTAAAGGGATTGTTTTCTTAAGCTATGTTGATGCTTTGTATGCTTCTAAAACTGCTGAAATGTTGTTTAAGCTTTTTAAGGAGATGGTGTTATATGTTGGAGCAGAAAATGTTGTTCACATTGTGACCGATAATGTGCACATTATGTTGTTGCTGGTAGGTTATTGGAAAAAGAGTTTCCTAAATTATATTGGTCTCCTTGTGCTACTCACTACATCAATTTGATGTTGCAAGACTTTGGGAAATTTGAGGAAGTAACTGAGATTGTTTCACATGCCTCAAGCATTACTAAGTACATATACAATCATTGTTATGCATTATTCTTGATGAGACAACATACAGGTGGAAGAAATATACTCCGTCCAACTCCAACTTGGTTTGCAACTAATTTCATTACCTTGCAAAGCATATTGGCCTAGAAGGATGCATTAAGGGCTATGGTGACATCTAAGGACTAGACAGGTTCAACCTATGCCAAAGACTCCAAGGAAAAAAAATTTGTGGAACAAATCCTGGACTCTGGTTTTTGGAAATAGTGTGCTGATATTGTGAAGCTTACAGAGCCAGTAGTTTGTGTGTTACATATTGTTGACTATGAAGATAAACCTGCCATGGGTTTTCTTTACTATGCTATGTATAAGGCCAGAGAGGAGATGGTTAGGAGGTTTAAGAGAAATAAGAGGAAAGTGGAGCCTTATTTGGAGGTCGTTGATAGGCGTTGGGATTCACAGCTTCGCAATGATCTACATGCTGCTGGTCATTGGTTAAATCCAGGTTGTAGATTCAATGCTAAAGAATTTGAGAAGCATAGGAACACACAATCTGGCATTTTGGAACTCATTGATGGGTATACACATGGAGATCTTGAGCTGCAAGATAAATTAAATGAAGGCATGAGGATGTATAAAAATTCTGAAGGAGATTTTGCAAGACAAGCTGCAATACGTGAATGAAACACAGTCATGTCAGGTAAATTTAGTGTTTGATACTCTCATAACACTATTGATTTGTGATTTATTTTAGCAACTCATTACATATTCATTATATTTGATTTATTTCTTTATATGTTTTATTAGATCAATGGTGGTGGGATTGTTATGGATATAGTGCTCCACAATTGCAAAAATTGTATATTTGTGTTTTAAGTCAAACTTGTAGCGCTTCGGGTTGTGAAAGAAATTAGATTGTATTTGAACACATCCATTAAAAAAACGGAATAGGCTAGAGCATCAAAAGCTTAATGACCTTGTTTATGTTTGTTATAACTTGATGTTACAACAAAGGTATTATTATATTGATTATGCTTTGATTGTTTACCTATTTTGGTTGATTTTTTTTTATTGTTGATATAGGAGTACTTTGATCAATTTAGGAATCGACTAAGGCAACAAAATTATGACCCAATCAATTTGGAAACCCTTGATGAACATTCTAATTGGGTGTTGGAGGAGTCACCACCATTCTTAACTAGTGAAGAGGTGGAGGCTTTACGTAATGATCTTGCAAACATGTCCATCCAATCAACTTCAGATGATATGGGTATGTTTCTTAATAACATTATTATTTATTAGGTATCACTTATGTACTTAAGTTAATTGTTAATTTGAATCTATAATGATGTTGTCGTAGATAAATTAAATCTGGTTGAAGATAAGGATGATGATATGCCATAACCACTAGACAACACCATGGAAGATGTTCATCCAAATGATTGCAATATTGGTGAAGAGTCTCATTCTTTGGATGGAGAAGGATTGCTTGAAGTTGACCCAACATTGATTGGATATAAATTATGGATGTTGTCATGTTGATGCTATTTGTGTTTTCATTTCAAAACTTATTCATGGACTTGTGTAATTATGTTATTTAATTATTATTTGTGGACTTGTGTTATCAACTTTAATACTTTAATTGTTATTTTGAATTTTGGAATATGAATGGATTTTTTTAACCAAATAATGTTGTTATATTTATATACTTATATATATATATATAATTTTGAATTTTTTAATATATACCAGGTCAAACCGGGACAATTATTGGTCCACCGGTTGGACCACTGATCCATTACCTCAATCGGATTAATGATCGGGCCAAGTTTCATAAAAGATAGTTTTTTCACAAAAGATTAGAGAAGAAAATGAAATAGTGGTAAGTGGCAACAATTACAATTTTAATTATCCTGAGATTTTAAAGAAAATGGCATGGAATATTGATCGCGGTCGTACGCAACCAAATTAATTCAGTTTTAAATGTAGTACTAGGAAGTGACTCCTAGGTCGTCTCTCAAGGATCTCAATTATCTGCGTTAGGGATTGAAAACGTGTTTTGGGGGGGATTTTTTTGGCAGAATGCGAAAACTAAATTAAAACAGAATTAACAATTAAATTGCAGTGATTAAAAACAAGTCAGACCCTTAGAACAGATTGCGCCTCTAATATCCTTGGTTCACGAAAGATAATCTGTCCTGCTTAATTCTCATCAGTCCAGATTAATCAACTAAGCAAAGATTAACCTAAAACGTCATTACACGAATTAAGCAAACGTGAACCTCGTTAGGGCAAGCACTCAGGATTAAGCAACCTGAGATTACTGAATCAATCAACTCAGCATCATTAAGCATGATCCTAATTCGAAAAATACAGAACAGAAACCCAAACAAGGAAGAACAAGCAGAATACGAATTGCACACAGAGAACCTCCATTGAAGGTCTGCAATCTGTCCTAGGGTCCAACCCTAGGATTTAGCCTTCCATTAATTCGAAAATAACAACAGAAACGTAATTTGAATTGAAACGAAACATTAAACGAAATTAAAAGCAGAACGAAACTGAACAGAAACGAAAACCTAAATCTAAAACGAAAATAGCAGAAACAGGGAGCAAAAACGAAATTAGAAGATGAAGATGAAGCAAATAGAAACGAAAATAAAACTGAATTGAAACGCGAATGTATTCAGAAAATAGAAAACAGAAACAGAACAGAGAAAGCAGAAAACGAAAATATTCTAAAAACCCTAAAAACAAAATAGTGTTGGCTGCTAAAGAAAACAGAATGAAAATTGGCTGCCTCTCTGCATGGGCACAGTTCCCAAATATATAGAGTGACTGACCTAAAACGAAAATGGGCTTTTCCTAACAATTTTGGCCCAAAACGAAAATAAAATAAAATAAAACAAAAATTCCAAGTTGATGCGGAAAATAATGCTGACACGACATCCCGATCTTCAAGTCCATGAATTAATTCCAAGCCCATTTAATTATTAATCTGCCCTGAAAATCAAATTAGAATAATTAAACTTAAAATAATCCAAATTAATTAAAATCTGAATTATCGGTCCAATTAAATCCTAAATGAGAAACAATGCAAAATATAAACAATTAAGCACAAGTTAGAGATTAAAATGAATACAGAAAGATGAGTAAATAGTGATAAATAGTGACTCATCAAATATGCACCTGGGTTTTTTTTCTAGAGTAGTCTAAGATTACTGTGTTTAAAATGAATCGCAATTACAGCTTTCAAATCAAAGTTGTTAGGTGTGTATTTAAAAGGAAAACCCTGCCAACAGATCCATCTCAATTGCTTAGAATGTAGAAAATCAAGGAATATTAGTTGCCAATTATTAGGTATATCATGAGTTTGTTTGTTTCCATTATTTCCTTTTATTAGGACTGATTTTGAAATTAATTAGTTTTCTTTTTTACTCTATGATCACTTGTATAAATTGTAATCATTCCCTTTAGTGGAAATATATGAAAATCACACATTTACACATGGTATCAAGAACAAGTTTTCGTTCATAACCTTCAGCCAAGGCTGAAACCTGTTTCTCGTTGTTTATATTCTTCTACCATTTTTTTAAAAACAAACCATGCTAGTATTTTTATTCGAAACCATCATCTACAAGGCTCTGATCATTAAATCGAGGGTACCATTCAAATCAACACAAAAATTTGAGAGGAATCGAGCTGATCCAGTCCTCGGAATCAACTCCACGTGTCGCCATGTGTTGTCACATGCACAACAATCCTCCGACACGTGTAGCTTACATGTTGCCTTCTTGACCTCCGTTCGTCGTGCGATTCTCTAGAACACACCATCGTCACCTCCTATATTTGTCTTGTGGGTCAAATCACTATTTTGGGTACTTTCATTCGTGAGTGTTTTTTTTCTTTATCCTTGTGTTAATGACTTCGTCACTTTCTTCTGCTACGTTTGCTGCTCTCAATGCTCCATCTACTGGTGAGAGCCTATCTTTCTAGATTACTAGCCATCGTTTAAATGGTCAGAATTTTCTGCAATGGTCTCAATCCATTAAACTTGTTATTCTGGCCAAAGGCAAGATGGGTTACCCCACCGAGAAAGTCAAACAACCGACTGAGAGTCATCCAAATTATGATGTGTGAGAGACCAACAATGCTTTGGTGATGGCATTGCTGACAAACTCGATGTAGCCACAGATTATTCGTACCTACCTCTTCCTAGACACTACTAAGGAGATTTGGGATGCTGTGAATCAAAATTATTTTGATTTGGAGAATACCTCTAAAGTGTTTGATTTGAAAAATAAGTTAAAGAATTTATACCAAGGAGGTATGTCTACCATTGAATATTTTAATGAGTTTCAAAATTTGTGGTAGGAATTAGACCTTCATTATTCCACTGACCTTGGAGAGTTAGTTGCTAATGAGAAATTCAAGAAACATCTGGAGAAAGATTGACTTTATGAATTTCTTGTTGGTCTTAACCGAGAGCTTGATGAGGTTAGAGGCCGAGTTCTCAGACAAAAGACATTGCCCACCCTTGCTAATTCTTTTGCAGAAGTTCAGAGGAAAGCCAGCAGGAAACGAGTGATGCTCGGGGAAAAGAAACAAAGTGCAGTCAAGAAATACACAAATGTGTCAGCCTTGGCGGTTAAAGGCCCTCCTGACCGTGCTTCTAGTCACACACTTGAAAAATGTTTAGACATTCATGGCAAACTAGTTAGTTTGAAGTCGAATGAGTCTAATAAAGGTCGAGCTTATCAGGTTTCCATTGAAGACAAACCTGAAGAACGTCACACCACATGTGATTCTGGTGGCATCACCATTCCTCTATCTGAGTATGATCAATTCCAACAGTTCTTACATCAGTCCTCTAGCTCTCCACCTAGCACCACCAGTAGCCTTGTAGCCACATAAGGTACTACTCTTCATGTCCACAATTGGATACTTGATTCTGGTGTGTCTGATCACATGACAGATAATCCAACATTGTTTTATTCTTATACCCTATGCTATGAGACCTCACTGATAAAACTAGCAGATGGTAGTTTAACACAGATTGTTGGGAAAGGATTTGTTAAACTCTCCGAGAATATTATGTTGACTTATGTTATACATGTGTCCACTTTAGCTTGCAATCTTATTTCTATTAATAAATTGACTTTTGATCTCAATTGTCATGTGACATTCTCCATTCACAATTGTGTTTTTCAGGAATAGGGTTCGGGGAGGACTATTGGTAGTGCTAGAGAAGAAGGAGGAATTTACTACTAAGGATGTGAAGTCTCAAGCAACCTTTGTGGAGAATGGTTATGTCTTTGTTTCTGACTCTAGCACTGATGTAATGTTGTGGCACTATAGGCTTGGCCACCCTAGTTTATCTTATCTTCAAAAATTGTTACCCAATCTTTTCATTAATAAAAATATTAGTTCTTTATCTTGTGACATTTGTCCTCTTGCAAAGCAGTCTCGAGCTACCTATCCACCCCAAGTGTACATAACATCTTCCTCTTTCTCCCTAATTCACAGTGACAAATGGGGTCCTACCCGTGAGAAAAATATCTCTGGTACTTGATGGTTTATCATCTTTATTGATGACCATGCAAGGGTTTGTTGGTCTATCTCTTGAAGAAAAAATTAGACACTGAACATGTGTTGCGTCAGTTTCATGCCATGGTTCAAACTCATTTCTCCAACTCTATCAAAATCCTCTGCACTCATAATGGTAAAGAATATTTGAGTTATGCCCTAGAAGAATTATTATCCCATAATGGCATCCTTCACCAAAGTTCATGTCCTAACACACCTCAATAAAATGGTTTGGCAGAAAGAAAAAATCGTCACCTACTAGAAGTTTCCTAGCCCTTTATGTTCACTATTAATGTTCCTAAATATTTATGGGGGGAAGTTGTCATCACTGTATCCTATCTTATTAATCAAATGCATTCCCATGTCCTAGGGTTCAAGTCACCCTTATCATGTCTTCTTACCTCCTTTCCATCTACTCGGTCAATCTCATCCATTTCACCTCGAGTGTTTGGTTGTGTCATTTTTGTTCACACACCTCTTCATCACATGTCTAAACTTGACCAAAAATCCCATAAGTGTGTCCTCATTAGATATTTTTTTACCCAACGGGGCTATAAGTGTTATTCCCCGAATTTGCATCGAGTCTTTGTGTCTATGGATGTTCAGTTCTTTGAAAACTTAATCCTACTTTCCCCAGTCTTCTCTTTAGGGGGATATTTTGATGGAAGAAGAAGATAAGGCTGATGAACCTATAGAACTCACAATGTTACATCATTGTCCTTAATCAACACTATTGCCTTTTGATCCCCCCCCTCCATCCAAAAATAGGGGGAGATGCAGAGCCACAACCACAACGACAATTACTGGTTTATAGTAGGAGACATCATCCTCAAAGTGTAACTAATCCACAACGTCTATACTACCAAGAATCCACTCTCAAGTCCAATTCCATCGGACCAAAAGTTATGCACTCTGATGACTTGGATCTTCCGCTTGTAGTAAGAAAAGGTACTCGATCATGCATTCCTCATCCTATTTCTCACCATATCTTCTATGATAAATTGTCTCCAGGTCTTCGTGCATTTAACACAACGTTGGATAGCACAAGGTTACCACGAAATATTTAGGAGACACTTGATGATCCTAAATGGAGACATGTTATTTCTTAAGAGATGGGTGCCTTGGAAAAGAATGGAACATGGGAAATTGTGACACTTCCAAAAGGCAAACAAGCAGTGGGTTGCAAGTGGGTATTCACTATTAAAATTAATGCAGATGGCAGTATTAACAGGTACAAGGCAAGATTGGTTGCAAAAGGATTCACCCAGACGTATGGGATAGATTATCTAGAGACCTTTGCACCAGTAGCTCAACTCAACACCATTTGAGCTCTTTTGTCCTTGGTAGTTAATCTTGATTGGGCTCTGCAACAGTTGGATGTAAAAAATGTATTCTTAAATGATGAGTTGCATAAAGAAGTATACATGGATTCCCCACCTGGTTTTGGGAAAGGAGTCGACAAAGTATGTAAGTTGCGAAAGTCTCTTTATGGGCTTATGTAGTCCCCAATAGAATGGTTTGAAAAATTCAGTCCAGCAGTTAAACGGAAAGGATTTCTAAAGGCTCAAACTGATCATACCTTCTTTCACAAACATTATAAGGATGGTAAGATTGTTGTTCTTATTGTTTATGTGGACAACATAATTATTATAGGTGATGACTATGAAGAGCTGCAATCCTTAAAAAAATATCTTGCGATTCAATTTGAATTGAAGGATCCTTGAGCTCTCAAGTACTTTCTTGGTATGGAGGTTGTATGGAGTAAAACTGGAATCGGTATCTCCTGAAAGAAATATGTTCTTGACTTACTTTAAGAAACATGTACGTTGGGATGCAAGCCAGCAGACACACCTATGAAACCTAATATCAAGTTGCGGATTAAAGATGGGAAAGATGTGAACAAGGAGCAATATCAGAGGGTAGTTGGTAAATTGATCTAGTTGTCTCATACTCGGCCTGATATTGCCTTTGCAGTAAGTAGGATCAGTCAGTTCATGCATTCGCCAAAGGAGAGACATCATGAGGCTGTCTATAGAGTCTTGAGATACTTCAAAAGTATTCCTGGTAAGATACTCTTCTTTAAAAAGAGGCATAACAAGATGGTTGAAATCTACATTAATGTTGATTGGGCAAGTTCTATTGTGGACAGAAAATCCACTTCGAGATATTGGACCTATGTATGGGGTAACTTGGTAACTTGGAGAAGTAAGAAGCAAAATGTGGTTGCAAGGAGCAGTGCAGAAGCAGAATTTAGAGCACTTGCTCATGGTGTCTGTGAAGGAATTTGGTTGAGAAAACTTCTTGAAGAACTAAAGATCTTTTATTCTCTACCCATAAGTATATATTGTGATAATAAGGCAGCTGCCAACATTGTCTAGAATCCAGTCCATCATGATAGAACAAAGCATGTTGAGGTTGATCGCCACTTCATCAAGGAAAAATTGGATGATGGAAGTGTGTGCATGACATACATTCCAATCAAAGAACAAATTGCAGACATCCTCACCAAAAGTCTACCTAATCCAACATTTGAAGATTTGATTGCAAGTTGGGAATGATCAATATTTACCTTGCAACTTGACGGGGAGTGTAGAAAATCAAGGAATATCATTGGCTAATTATTAGGAATATCATCAGTTTATTTGTTTCCATTATTTCCTTTTATTAGTATTGATTTTGTAATTAATTAGTTTCCTTTTATTAGTATAAATTGTAATCATTCCCTTTAGTGCAAATATATGAAAATCACACATGTACACATAAAAAGATACCCATAATTTCCAGAGAGTTTTACATGATCAAGTAGCAACAGTATTAATCCCTTCAATTTCTCAAAAGCATATGCTTCGAAGAAAAATTTGTTGGTGAAATTCAATTTCAAACCCAATCCCTGAATAGTTTCTATCCCTTGTGATGATAAGAGCAAAGAAAAATAAAATTGGAAATCTCTATTGTTAGGTCTCACTAGAAACTGATACTAAAGCTCAGCCTAGTCACATATATAGCAATTTAATAATAAAAAAAAAGCAAATAGTACACAGTTTCAAAACTGTATATAAAGAATGCACTTACACTATTCATTGTCAATACATCAAGTACACATCCTTTGGAAACCACAATCAACTGCGCTTCCCAGGTTCATTTCTTGAACTTTAACAAATTATATTTCTTCCCATATCTCGTAGCAAAGGATACATTCCAAGTTTGTTGTTCTTTTCAACTTTTATGAGGCTACGCTCTATGAGAACTTTTATTCCAATATCAGCTCATAGTCCACAGCCATTAAGTATCTCTGTAACATAGGCTCTGTCTTTACCAATAAAGAAACAACATACATCAAGGAATATATCCTTTTCCATGGGATTGCTTAAACCATCAAAGCTTATTCTTAACTTCTTTTTAACTTGATCATTGGGAATTATTTCTAGTTTTGACAATACACTTTCCCACACTTCCTTTATCCTCTGAGTTAAATAGAAATCAAGGACTGGAAGAGCTAGTGGTAGTCCTCCACAATAAGCAACTACATTTCTTGCAAGTTCATTGAAGTCTTCTCTTGGTTTTGCTTTTCCAAAAGCATGCAAACTAAAAAGCTCAAGGGACTCACTTTTGTTCATTGCCTCCATTTTATAAACATGATCAACTTTAAATAGGTTCAGTAGGCATACATCTCTGGTTGTAATGATGATTGTAGTTCCTACATCAATCCAATTAGGATTTCAACATAAGGCTTTCAATTGCTCAAATTCAGTCACATCATCAAGTACAATGAGAGCCCTTTCTCCACAAAGTCGTTTCTCGATTATAAATCTCCTAATTGCAATGTTATGTAACTAAACCTTTGTTTTTAGGACATCTGAAAGAAGTTTTTCTTGCAAGTCAATATGCCCTATATTATTTGTTTCCATGAAACTTCTATGCCTGAATTTTCAAACGAATCTGATTGTAAATGGTTTGGTGATGGTTGTTTTACCCAACCTACCCATTCCTCAGATCCCTACTATAACACAACTTATTCTTGATTTATCTTCAATAAACTGAATCACTTCCTTCATACGGGATTCAAATCCAACTGGGAATTCGGTAATAGACAATAAAACATGTCAAGTCTTTCAAAAACATTCTCAGAAATGTCACTAGCTCATCTTCAGCCCTTCAATAGTAATTAGGAAAGTGATACGACTCCTGGGCAACACGACGGAAGGCTGATCAGTGAAGGTCCTGGGCAACACGAGGAAGGGGTGATAAGTGAAGAAGTAGAAGAAAGAGTGAAGAAGACAAGGGAAAGTGGAACAGAGAATACACGAAGGGGAACAAGAGTTAGGGTCAAGAGTGTGTGGGCCAAAGATTACCTGATGGGATAAGTAGGCTGTAACTAGGCTGAGCCCAATTCTAGTTAGGAAGAGCCTGAGTTGTTTTTGTGAATAAACCAGAAGTGTATGGCCCAATCCTTTAGGAAAGTATCGTTACTTCTCTTTAATTAGGAAAAGCTTGTTGTGGTAGGGTATCGGAGTTTATGTAACTAATTCCTTCCCTCCTTCTTCTGAAAACTTTGGAGTTGCCGGCACCCTCGAATTGCCGTTGATATTGAATTCAATCGTATACATCTCTTTCCTTCCAATATTCTATAGATCTAACATTTGTGGTGCTTTCATTGAGAGAAAACTTCTGCACTGTTATGGCAGAGGGAACTCGCAATGCTGTTAAACAGAGTGCCATTGATAAGTACATGAACAGGTTGAACAATCATGATGAGTAGTTCAATTCGTTTGGAGCCCTGTTGCGTGAAATAAATCTGAAGTTAACACTAATGGAAGCTAAAATGGATCAAAATAAGAAAAACAAGTCGAAGAGAGAAAACTCATCCGGTGAAGGATGAGATGACCCTGAGACCTGGCGCGGGTGGCGCGAGGCGCCACGCGGTTAATGCCAGGTCCTTTCTGTAGAAAACCCTGTACAGGGTGTGATGCTGATGGCGCCAGAGCTGGCGCGGACAGCGCCAGACTCTCTGGAATCCGGCGCTAGGGGCGCCAGGTAGTTTCTGGACATTGACGCCTGGGGCGCCATGGTGGCGCAAGGAGCACCAACTGGGTTTGGTATGGCTCGGATGGCGCGGGGTGTGGCGCGGATGGCGCCACAGTTGCGGCAAGGTCACGCTGGTAGCGTGGATGCGACGCTGATGGCGCCACAATGGCGGTGCAGCTGGCACGGGTAGCGCCGGAGGTGGCGCGGATCGCGCCAGACCTCGGGCAGGCCCAATATATAAGGCTGTCGCGATTTTCAGAAGAAGAAAACCTTCTTCTTCTTCCTCTGGACGCCAGCAGCCATGGGAGAGCTTCCCAAGCTCCCATAACCTTGCCTTGTGACCCTAATCACTTCCAAAGCCCAGTAAACCTCCTAGAAACTAAGTTTGAGTTGGAATCCTTCCTCCACATTCATTGAAACCCCAGAAAACTCCTCCTCTGAGAGAGGCTGAAGAGAACTCGAGCTTGGGCGAGGAACGACAGTGTTTCAGCTGCACCAATGTTAGGGAAAGTTGCTCAGAGGCCTTCCTCAACAGTTCTGAGGTAAGAAACTCGAGTTTCTCTGATTGATTTTGTGTTTGGGGCGCTTTGATGAATAGTGACCCATTTGTGATAGGGCTAGAATTAGCTCTGGGTCCAGTTGAGAGATGTGTTTAGAACGATGAGGGGAGGAAGGATTAGCTTTCAGTTTATGATTTGGTGAATGTTGGTTTTGGCTCTAGGATGTGCATGTGTGACTTGGACTGAGTCACTTGATTTGTGACATGCAAGAGCCATGTTTGATGGGCTTGTGGTGCCTGTGAGGCCATGGGAACGGCGTCTTGTGAGTAGACCGTTCAAGCCCTATGGAAACCCTGAGTATTTGGGTTGTGTGAGTTGTGATGCTCATTGTGAATGGCTTGGGTTGAGTCTGTGGGGACTCTGAGGCCATGTTTGATCTAAGATAGACCACTGAGGGTCTATGGAAAGGCTTGTAGAGGATGAGCCTGAGGAACCTTAAGTTAGATAATTTGGGTTGATGGAAAGGACTGAGGTTCCTTTCCCAGAGGCAGTTGAGGACTGCTTGATGAGCTTGTTTATGTTATCTGCTTGAATGGTCTGTGATATGCGTTTGTGTGCCTTGCTAGGGCTTGACACTGTGGGTGTTAGAGACGCAGGCCATAATTCAAGGTTGAAGCTGTGAGGCACGGCTTGCCAGGTAAGCCCATCGTTCTGAGAATTATTCCCTTTCTCTTGTTTGCCACCCAAGGGGGTGATGGTTGCATACCATGCTTGTATATATATATATATATATATATATATGTTTATGGGCATGCTTTGGAGGGAAAGGCCAATGTGGCCTGTTGTTATTGATAATAATTAATGTGAGCCTGGAAGGCTAGATGAACGGGGCTTGGAGTGAAACTCAGACCGTTCCAGAAATATGATCATGTGATGGCCTAGTGTGTGCTGGGCTGAAATGATGAACCCTAGGATAGACACTCTTAGTTTTAGGCTATTTTTAGGTTATAATTTAGATAAATAAGTTAGGAATTAGAATGAAATTAGTTACTTTATTATTAAATTTAATTTAATCTCATTTTATCATCATTTGTGCATTTCAGGTCTTAAAAGAGGAGAATCAAAGCAAAAGATGAAGAAAAGCAAATCTGAAGTCCCGCGCGAATCGCGCCAGATGTTCGAGTTTGAAGCCCTCCCAGTGACTCATGGCGCGGATCGCGCCGTCTGCCGCTCTAACCGCGTGGGAGTTTACAGAAAGTTTTTAATTTAAATGGATATATCTGCTTTGGTACTTGAAACTGAATTTTTCGAATTGTGTCCGTGATAACTTTGGATTAAAAACATTTGGGACACACACTGGTCTAAATCTGGGAATTGTTGCTAGACACATCCATGGAATATGTTGATTTGTGTGGTTATTATTTGCACTGATCTGATTATGTCAATTTGTAATATGTTGGAGATCTTAAATATGGGAACCCACATTGGTAAGCCTTGCTGAATGCTAATTGCTCTTTGATACTTGTAGCTTGGCTTGCATTTTTAATCTTAAATTACAGGTGTCTGAGGCCTGTTTTGGGGTTTTATGTTAAGTGATTGTTAACACTGCAAGTTGTGACCCCAAGTGAATAATAACCAGCTTGTGGTGTGGAACCAATGTAATGAACTAAATCTGGGAATCACGGGTACAAAGTGAAATTCTTAGCATATTGATTTTCCCAGACGCTTGTACACATGTTGGTTGTATTGAAAAACTGAAACTGCATTGTTATTTTTTAATATCGTCTACTAATGCATAGTTACCTGAATTGTTGTTTCTGCTTGAGCTGAACCCCAATGTAAAGATCAAATCTGGGAATTCACCCCACTGCATCAGGTATATGTCTGGAATTTTTCTGCATTGCAGGTTGAAAAGATTGAAAAAGGCAGCAAGCCAAGTGCTGCTGCATCCTGCAGCAATGTGATACCCAAGGACTATCTAATTTTTGTTTTTGTTGTTAAATTTTAGTGTTTTATATTACTTTAGGTTAGTTGTTTTGTTACTTTATTGTTTTAAATAAATTCTGTTTGGATGGAGGTTCATTCTGATTATGATTCTCAAATAATGCATATATGATTGAATACATAGCAGCACATAATTCTTTTCATGTATTGTTGAGGACAGCAATTTTCTAAATCTGAGAATGGGTGCATATGCATTATTTGCTTAATCACATTCAAGAAACAAAGGATGTCCAACAAAAAAATTTTGTTTTAGTTTATTAGTTTAAAATTTTAGCTAAGTATTTTAATAAAAGTTGGCAGCACATCAGATTTTTCAGATTAAAAAGTGAATGGACACAGTAATGGATAGGATTTCTTTGATGAAAGCTTGTGCGAAATGAAACATAACATGAATTGCAAGACACGTGAATGGAATTGTGATTGTTGGTATGTGATATGCATGTTGAAGTTGAAATGTTGCTTGAAATGAAGTCAGCAGTGATTGACTTGAGTTTGAGCACCTGTGAGATTTTGAGCCAAACAGTAATGATTTTTTTTCTGAGAGACTCCATTTTCATAATATTCTAGAACTTGAATTGTTTCTCTGGATGCAGGTGTGAATTGACATGATTAAGGAAATTTCTTCTTCTGAAAACCAGGACCAAAATTGACTTACCTTCAATTATTTTTCCACTTGTTCCTTATTTGAGCTTGAACTTTTCATTTCAAATTACCCAAATCAGAGCCATATCCATTGACTAACCTCCCAAAGGCTAGAGAAGGTAATCTAAGTCCATGACAGCAGAAACACAGAGAAGTGTCCATCAAGGCAAGAAGGAAAACAAGTGAATTCAATTGGTATGGAAGAACAAGAATAAACAAGCACAGGCCAGTTGAAAAATAATAAGCCTGAGATTATCAAGTGAAAGTCTGAAAGTTGCTGT
Organism: Glycine tomentella; assembly: GCA_007407185.1. Classification (NCBI taxonomy): domain Eukaryota; kingdom Viridiplantae; phylum Streptophyta; class Magnoliopsida; order Fabales; family Fabaceae; genus Glycine; species Glycine tomentella. The sequence goes on along the minus strand of PYAF01001312.1, from coordinate 247,161 downwards.
ATTTTGAAAGAAAAGGAAAGAAAATCAAAAAGAAAGTTAATTGGTTTTGTTTTATTTACTATAAAGAATAAATTGTTGAATAAAGTAC
>PYAF01001312.1:217054-246973 GCA_007407185.1 Glycine tomentella | reverse complement strand
CAAGAATAAACAAGCACAGGCCAGTTGAAAAATAATAAGCCTGAGATTATCAAGTGAAAGTCTGAAAGTTGCTGTATTTTGAAAGAAAAGGAAAGAAAATCAAAAAGAAAGTTAATTGGTTTTGTTTTATTTACTATAAAGAATAAATTGTTGAATAAAGTACCAGGTTGTGAAGAAAGTGAACAAGGAACATGGAAAACCACAGGATTGGATTTAAGGGACTGGATCTAGCCTCATATTAGCTACTTTTCCAAAGATTGTCCTACCCTTAGCCCAACCAAGTTACAAGCCTAAAAGACCTTTTGATCAAATTGTGCTTGCATCTGTTGAGAATATTTTCAAGCTTATGGTAGTGTTGTGACCATGTTGAGTGAGAGATTGATCAGCCTGATACACTTGAGTGCATGAGTGAATAAATACATTTCTGTTAGGAATACTCAAGTTACTCTCAATAATTGACAGAGTTGAAAGTACCATAGAAGCTTTGATGTAACTTGATTATACTCAGCATGATAATTCTAGGATTGTAAATTGTGGTTCAGTTTGATTGTTGATCCTTGCTCTTATCTTAGAGTTTTGTCTATTGCTGAGGATAGCAACTAATAAATCTGGGAATTGTTTGATGTGTTGCAAACACATCTTAGTTTTAGACTAGTTTTAGGTTATAATTTAGATGAATAAGTTAGGAATTAGAATAAAATTAGTTAGTTTATTATTAAATTTAATTTAATCTCATTTTATCATCATTTGTGCATTTCAGGGCTTAAAAGAGGAGAATCAAAGCAAAAGATGAAGAAAAGCAAATCTGAAGTCCCGCGCGGATTGCGCCAATCTCCGCGAGAGTCGCGCCAAATGCCAAAATCAAAGTCCAAGCTCGAAGACCCCACGCGGTTAGCGTGGGAACCGCGCCACCAGCGCCACCTAGTCGAAGCTCCCACGCGATCCGCGCCATAAGCCGCATGATCCGCGCCACAAGGCCTGGAAGCAGTTCTGATTCGTCCATCCCGCGCGATTAGCACGGGATCCCGTGCAATCAGCGCCATGGAATCGCTGTTGCCTTATTTAACAAGATATGATTCGAAATTGGCACAGAAAATAGGCTTTGTTACTCTAATTAAACCATTCTATAAATACAAGGCCTCTGGACTGAAGAATAATCATCTAGCAATCATCCACACACCTCTCCACACTTCCCTCCATCATTCTAAACCCTTGGAAGTCAAGAATCAAGGCTAGGTCACTGCAGAATCATGTGTTATTTGACAATTTTGGTTTCTTAAAGCCTATGACAAGCTAAATTTGTATTGTGGGAAGGCCATGAACTGATGTAACTCCTCTGTAACCTAACTGGTATTTAATGAGATTCTCGATTGTTTTATTTTGCTCTGTTCTTATTGTTTATTCTTACTTGGAATTGGTCATTCTGTTTAAGTATTGAGGGTTAGGATTCGCAATGGGGACGTTGGGATTCTAATTTCTGACCTTAGTAAAATAACAGTTGTTCATTACCTAGGGATAGGGATGCGTGGCTGCGGAATCTTATAATATAGTCTTTTACATGCTTAACTTGATAGAATTCACCAATGGATTGGGTTTTTGATGCAGGTTAAAAGGTTAATTCACTAAGGGATTAGGGATTAAGTAAAGTAGGAAAGATTTATTCTCTGAACAATTGGAATAGCAAACCTCATGATATAGTCTTTCATAAGCTTGATAGGAATTACTAAGGAATTAGAATTGCTGTCAAAGGGATAAATTACTAAGGAATTAGGATTTGCCAATTTAGGAAAGATATATCATTGTGTGATCAAACTTGAGAAACCAGTTAAGTGAAAGAGGTAGGAATCAAAGGGGATTGTGCCTGACCACAATTGTTTCTTCCATTGGCAACACCTTTATTATTTTATTGTTAATTTAATTTCTGTTTTATTTCAATATCCAACACACAACAACAATTCTCCAAAAATATTTTATGTTTTTACTTCCTATCACATTGAATTAATATTACTATGAATTTCACCCCAATCCCTGTGGAGAACGATACTCACTTACCTATTTTATTACTTGAAATGACCGGTGCACTTGCCGTAGTGTACAATTTTCGTAACAGACACTGAGATAGTGTGAGGGTGTTTGGCACCTGTGGCTTCAGGTGTGTGGCCTTGGGCCTTTGGATTGATGAACACTGTGAGAGTATTCTGTGATTCTTTATGAAATAAGGACCATGAGATGATCAGTGTTGGAACTTATAGGATACTGGAATAGTATCGGGCTAGATGAGGTTCCCTAGCCAGAGGAAGAGTTTGAGGACTCCCTTGGAATAGCTGAGATTCCTTGGGAGGTGCCACTGCTCTCCGCCTAAAGTCCTGAGGATGGATTACCCTGTATGGATGTTCCTCCTTAGGCAATGATGATGAAAGTCCTGAGTGGTTATCCTCAGGCCAGTTTCTGGAAGTCCTGGTGGACGGTGCTCTCGTTGTGGATGACTCCCCAGGCAGTGGAAGTCCTGGTGGACGGTGCTCCCGTTGTGGATGACTCCCCAAGCAGTGGAAGTCCTGGTGGACGGTGCTCCCGTTGTGGATGACTCCCCAGGTAGTGGAAGTCCTGGTGGATGGTGCTCCCGTTATTGATGACTCCCTAGGCAGTGGAAGTCCTGGTGGACGGTGCTCCCATTGTGGATGACTCCCCAGGCAGTGGAAGTCCTGTGGGACGGTGCTCCCTGTGTGGATTGAATCCCCAGGCAGTTGAGACGGAAGTCCTGATGGATGGTGCTCCCTGTGTGGATTGACTCCTCAGGCATGTGTTGTGGAAATCCCGGAGAGGCCAGGCAATAGACAGATATGTTGTATCTCTAAGAGAGGGCTTCCCAAGGGGATTAGAGCCTAAGGTCTCTTAGATGAGCCATATATGGATAAGTAAAGTCCTGAGTGAGAATCCTCAGGCATTGGTTTCATGGTTTTTGGAGGCGGTGCCTCTCTGGTATGGAAAATGTCCAGTGGTTGACACTATGTTATGGTACCTTTGTGAGATATCTATAAGACGGCTGTAAGAGCCAGTATGAGTTGAGATGCCATGATTATGGCTCGACTCGTTGAGACGATTTTGAGAAGGCTCGAGAGCCAGTATGAGGTGGAATACCTCTAATGCTGATAGCATCCAGTTAGTACCCAGATAGCTGGGAATGTGTGATAGCCAGGATGATATCCTAGGCTTTGTTATGTTTTGTTTATGTGTCTGTGCTTGAGGGTGAACCAGGGTAAGGGAGGATCTCCCAAAACCCTGAGTTTACTGAGATGTTTATCTCACCCTTATTGTGGGTTGTGGTTTTCAGGTGCTTCCAAAGGAGAGGAACTACCACCGGGCAGGAGGCCTTAGCTGGGTATGCTGGGGAGGTCATGGGTTGCAGATGAAGAATAGAAGAATTCCTCTGTGTGATCTCTGTCTTGTACCCTGTAAAGGGATAGGGTGTGCGTGTACACCCCTTGTTCTGTACATATTGTGTTGTATAACCACAGATGTGGTCAAAACTTTGATTGTATATATATATATATATATATATATATATAACTTTGATTGTATATATATATATATATGTACAGACCTTGATGTTTGAGTTTATGTTTTTTTTCCTTCTGATTCTCTATGTTGTTGTTTATGTTATGTTTACCTGGATCAGCAGGGGCTTGTTTTATGCTGCTTTGTGTTGTGTTTTTATATTCCATGCATAATGTAATCAAGAAATTCGATTCTATCGCTTCCGCATCGTTTTTATATAATGCTGATAGCGTGATTATGATATTATTGATGATAACACGTCCGGGGTGTTACAAAGGATTAGGGGGTTTCTTTGGTAACAATGCCTTCAAGTCAATCAAGCTAACCATACCTCGTTTCTCAGGAGGAAATCCAGAGCCATGGATACATAAGATTCAACAGTTTTATGGGTTTCACAATTTGACTGATACAGAGAAATTCACACTTACTTCATTTCACATGGATGGCCAAGCAGAAGAATGGTTCCATTGGATGGATCGTAATGGTAGATTGCGAACTTGGAATCAGTTTATCGAAGCTTTGCGTGCTAGATTTGGTCCTCCAGATATCGAGATCTGCGTGGAGAGTTGAGTCAATTAACTCAAGGATCTTCAGTAGCTGATTATCAATCTCAGTTTGAGCATCTTGCAACCAAGTGATTGGTATTGATGATGTAAGTCTTCAGAGCTATTTTGAATTCGGATTGAGGCTAGAAATACGCAAGGAGGTACGTATGCACCTTCCTGAAATGTTGGAGCAGGCAATTGACTTAGCCAAGATAGTGGAGGACAAGCTGAATGACAAAAGTATTGCACGAACTTACTCCCAGCGAACCAATACAATGGGGACTAACAGTCCACAATCAGGTATACTACCAACACCACCAAGGGCTCTTCCTACTGGTGTGGGAATTAACAAGGGAACCTTACCTATTAAAAAATTAACTGCAGCTGAAATGATGGAAAAAAGGGAAAAAGAACTATGTTATTATTGTGATGAGAAATTTAGTAGAAACCATATTTGCAAGGGTAAAATGTTTTTCATGATGATCCAGGAAGAGGAAGAAGGCACCACAGAACCTGATAATTTTGAACTGGAACAAGAAGTTGGTAATAAAAAAATTGGGGGGAAGAACCAATTTCTGAGATCAACCTCCATGCCATGGCTAGTCAACATTCTACTAGCACCCTGCGCATTAAGGGGAAGATCAATAATGCTATAATTCAGATATTGGTGGATGGTGGATCCACTCACAATTTTATTCAAGGGCGTTTGGTAAATTTTTTGGGGTTGGAAACTATACCAACACAGAGATTCTAGGTGTTGGTGGGAAATGGAGAGGTCATGGATTGACTAGGAGTGTGCCCCAGGGTGAATCTGGAAATACAAGGACACATATTTTGCCCTGACTTATATGTCTTACCAATCCAAGGAGCTGAAGTGGTCTTAGGGGTTCAATGGCTATCAGAATGGGGAGATGTCAATATAAACTATAAGAAGTTGCTGATGAAATTTGAGAGGAATGGTCACACTGTGGAGATACAAGGGGAGTCCAGCCTTAATATACAGGCCATTCAGTTAAACCAGCTTCGCAAGCTCACATCTTCCAACTCAGTGGCATGTTTGTACCAGTTACATGCTATTGAGCAATCAGATCAAATTCATACAGCAAGTACCAAGGATATTGATAGTAAAGTGCAGCAGGTATTGCAAGAATTCAACAAGGTTTTTGAGAAACCAACTGGTTTGCCTCCAAAAAGAGCAGCTGATCACCAAATTCATTTAGAACCTGGAACAAAGGCCATCAGTGTTAGACCATACAGCTATCCACACTTTCAAAAAACTGAATTGGAAAAAATGGTGAAGGAGATGTTAGAGTCAAGAGTAATACAACCCAGTTTGAACCCATTCTTCTCTGCAGCATTACTAGTTAAAAAGAAAGATGGTACCTGGAAGTTTTGTGTTGATTATAGGGCCCTCAACCAAGTGACTGTTTCACACAGCTTCCCAATTCCCACGGTGGACGAGATGCTTGATGAATTGCCAGGAGCTTCCATTTTTTCTAAGATGGACCTTAGATCAGGTTACCATCAGGTCTGAATGGCTAAGCAGGATATTTTTAAAATGGCTTTCCGTACTCACGAGGGCCACTACGAGTTTGTAGTGATGCCTTTTGGGCTTACTAATGCTCTGGCCACATTTCAAGGGATAATGAATTATGTTTTGAAGGTATTTCTCAGAAAATTTGTAATTGTGTTTTTCGATGACATTTTGGTGTATAATAAGACATTAAGGACCACTTAGTGCATCTACGGCTAGTACTACAGTGTTTACAAAATAACCAACTCTATGCTAAACTTGAGAAGTGTGCATTTGCTCATATAGAGGTTGAGTATTTGGGACACATAGTTGATGGCAAGGGAGTTAGACCAAATGAGGGAAAGATTAAAGCAATTCAGGAATGATAGGAACCCACCACAATCAAATGACTAAGGGGATTCCTTGGGCTCGCAGGATACTACCGCAAGTTTGTGTGAAATTTTTCTCAGATCGCAGCACCATTAACCACACTACTGCAGAAGGATGCGTTCAAGTGGAGTGCCCAAGCCATACAAGCAATGAACCAGTTGAAGGAAGCCTTATCTCATTCTCCGGTACTAGCTTTACCCGACTTCAGTAAGCCCTTCGTGCTTACCATTGATGCGTCTGGCATAGGTATCGGGGCAGTGCTCAGCCAAAACAATCAGCCTATCGCCTACTTTAGCCGCAAGCTCTCTCTAAAAATGCAACAGTCGTCCACTTATGTTCGTGAGTTATTTGCTATAATCGAAGGGGTTGCAAAGTTCCGCTAGTACCTGTTGGGGAGAACATTTGTTATTAGAACAGATTAGCATAGCATCAAAGAGCTGATGGCCCTAGTAATTCAAACCCCAGAACAGCAGAGGTTTTTAGTGAAGTTGTTGGGATTCAATTATACCATAGAATATTATCCTAGAGCCATGAATAAGGTAGTTGATGCCTTATCCAGGATGCATGGGGGAGAACCCAATGAGGAGGCTTGGGAAGATCTCTTTATGGACTTCATCGTTGGGCTTCCACCATCAGATGGAAAGACTGTTATCATTGTTGTAGTGGACCGTCTGTCCAAGTATGCTCATTTCTCTGCCTTAACAGGGAACTTCACCGCTTCCGAAGTGGCTTCAGTATTCATATTTGACATCTGCCGCCACCATGGTGTGCCTCGTTCCATCGTTTTCTATCGAGATCGTATTTTCCTCAGTAAATTCTGGCAAGAACTCTTTCGACTGAGCGACACAAAGCTCCATTTTAGTACTACAAACCATCCAGAAAGTGATGGTCAGACCGAAGTTACAAATCGTGGATTAGAACAATATTTGAGATGTTATACTATGGAAAATTCCAAAAGTTAGGCACAATATTTACCGTGGCTGAGTTTTCTTATAATTCTTCCTTCCATTCTTTCATTGGTGCTAGCCCTTTCTAGATCCTTTGTGGACGCCTTCCACCTGCTCTGCAACCTTATGATGGTGCCACTTCTCCAATAGAAGTCGTAGATACTTTATTAACACGGATGGATAATATCATCAGACAGCTCTGTGAGAACCTTCATCGAACTCATCAACGCATGAAGAACCAAGCGGATAAGCATCGCAGAGATGTGCACTATGTTGTGGGAGATCAATTGCTCGTCAAACTTCAACCATACAAACAGAAATTCGCACGCAATCAGACATTTTCCAAGCTTCGCCGACGGTACTATGGCCCTTTTCTGGTTGCTAAAAAGATCGGACCGGTAGCTTATCGTTTATCCCTTCCTGCAAGCGCACGCATCCACCCTGTATTTCATGTTTCATTACTCAAAGCTTACCGTAAAATTTGTTCTTTCACCCTCAACCTCTACCTCCGGTGACATGGGAAAATCACCTGGTGACAGAGGCAGTGGCCATTTTGCGTTCCCGCACGATACAAAGGGGAAAAGCTGCAGACTTGCAAGTTTTGGTACAGTGGCAAGGTTTACCCTTAGAAAATGCTTTATGGGTGTCTTTCTCTGAGTTTCAACATGCCTTTCATCAGATTGATCTTGTGGGCAAGATCGAGTCTTTAAGGGCGGAGGGATCTGATGCGACTCCTAGGCAACACGATGGAAGGATGATCAGTGAAGGTCCTGGGCAACACGACGGAAGGATGATCAATGAAGAAGTAGAAGAAAGAGTGAAGAAGACAAGGGAAAGTGGAACAGAGAATACACGAAGGGGAACAAGTGTTAGGGTCAAGAGTGTGTGGGCCAAAGATTACCTCATGGGATAAGTGGGCCATAACTAGGCTGAACCCAATTGTAGTTAGGAAGAGCCTGAGTTGTTTTTGTGAATAAATCGGAAGTGTATGGCCCAATCCTTTAGGAAAGTGTCATTACTTCTCTTTAATTAGGAAAAGCTTGTTGTGGTAGGGAATCTGAGTTGATGGCAACTAATTCCTTCCCTCCTTCTGAAAACTTTGGAGTTGCCGACACTCTCGAATTTCCGTTGATATTGAATTCAATCGTATAAAATCTCTTTCCTTCCAATATTCTATAGATCTAACAGAAAGATCATTTACATACATGCCTAAAATGTGCTTGATTCTAAAATTAAAATAACGGAGAAAGTAAAAAGTATATATATACCTCCAATTCCTCGCATCCCAACCATCAATATTTGCAGCCTCAATGAGAGCAATCTTCCTGTTCTGTTAAGTGATAACAGAGATGTCCGGTGGTATCACCGGTAGTGTTTGTATGTAGGACCTGACTCTTCCCGGTTAGTCTATGGTGATCAGACCAACGACAGAAGACGAGATCACGGACACGGGAGCAACAGGGGGTGCTGTGTGTGCCGTGTGAAATTGAGAGGAGGGCCAGAGTCAATTATGCGTACCTTTCACCGGTGAATCTCTTTGCCTTATAACCTTTCGTCTGGACCGGAGATGAGGCATTCTGTCTCCGTGATTGCAGCCGACGGGTCCTCTCCCCTTATGCCTGTAGCGAGGATCAAGGATTATCGGCCGATAACTGCTCCTGCGTCATAAAGGGGAATCCCTGATTGCTCGGGTTCATTAATGGGGAGGATATGGGATCACATCCGTAACAAGGAGGATGCATAACGAGCAAGATATTCAAGTATAGCGCTTTTCACAACGCCTAGCTTCGGAAGGAGCCTGATTCTGAGGGCAATTTATTTAAAATAAATAAATAAATTATTATTATTATTATTATTATATCATACATATGAAGATAAAATCAAGCGTAGTGAACTAAAAAAAGAAATGGAATGTTCAGCTGAAAAAGTATGAAAAGTAAACAAAACTTTAAGAAAGAAAAAAAAAACTTAAAATTAACTAATAAAAAACAAATTTGACAACTGCTAAAGGGGCAAAAGATAACAAAATTTGACCTCTGTTGTACCTGCATCCACCACTTTCAGGCATGGTTGTTGAACTCTAGTGTTAATTAGCTCCTAAATCGCACCTGCAAATCGAGCTGACTCGTTTGTATAGAATCGTTTGCTGGTGAACTTGGATAAACTCGGGTGGTATCGCTTAAAATCGCGAGTTCATGTCCGAGTTGGCGAGTCTACCTCCACACACTTGGCCGGAGCAGCACCTTTCGCTTGCTATTGTTTGCTGCCGCGGCTGTTTAGCCGTTTCGCGGTTGCTTGATATGTGAGAACTAGAATTATAATAATATATATTTTGTAAATGATATGTGCCGAAAATTTGTTGTAGTCAATCTCTCTTTTTTAAAAGCAAATATTAGATATACTTTTAAAATATATTATAAATTCTTAAAATATGTTATTGTCTTTTATTTTATATATTCAAAAAGTTTATAACGTAAATATCATATATACTTAAAAATTATATTACATTAACTTTTATAATTTTGCAAAAATTTTGATAATGTAGAAAACTGCAAATTTTCTTTTTGTCAATTTATCTATTGCTTTCATTCTTCAAGCACTATTGCTTTCCCAATTGTCACACTCGTTTTTTCTTCACTGCACATTTTTTTCAATTGTTTGTAATTTCTTGCCACACCTTTCTATCCTAATTGTTGCACCCTTTGTTTTGCAAATTTTCTTCCCAATTGTTGCACCCTTTGTTTTGAGAATTTCTTCACTCTTTTGACTTTAGATCCAAAAGATCATTACAAATCACTCAATGTGGAGAAAATTTGTGAATTGGCAATAAAATTTTATCCAAATGATTTCACTGAACAACAGAAGTTGCACTTAAAATACAAACTCAACATTATGAACTTGATGTTCCTTTTCATTCAAAATTACAAAATCTATCAACAATTTCTAGTTATGTCAAGGATTGGTATAAACAAGAAAATATTTGACTTATCATTGTTTAATTTGTTTGGTATTGACTCTTCCTGTTTCAACTGTCACAGTTGAGAGATAATTTTCAATTATGAAAATTGTCAAAAATAGGCCTAGAAATAACATAGATCGAACATGAATTTCTAGTTGATTGTTTGATTACATACATTAAAAGAAAGATTGTTAAAATTTTTGATACAAATTCTATTATTGATTAATTTTATGATACGAAGAAACGGCGTGCACTACTTAAATAAAAGGTACAATACATTTAAAGTATTAGTCTATTGTAATTTGAATTTTATTTAATATTTATTATTAATTTTTCAGTCCCCTTTGATTGACCTCTGGATCTGTTCCTGTCTACAACATTGTATTCTTTGGAACTCACGGTTTCTCTATGGACGCGCATACACCACACTTTCCAATATCTTTTAAAAATATTTTAAAAAATAAATTGAAGGTTGATTGAAGTGGCTTTGTACTCTTGTTGGTTTTGTTACGGACGTTTGGAATGGGCCATCTTAATAAGCCCAACCTGACTGAGTCAAATATCAACAATAATCATCAACGGATAGAAGATATAACAAATATCACAACAGAAAAATATAACCACCACTTCTTAGTTATTCAAATAATCGAAGATCCCGGCCAAAGATAGTGTGGGCTTCAACCACCACTCCACCAGAGTCCAGGTCAGTATCCTATAAATAGAGTATCCTCCATGGAGAAAGGTACACACACATACTGACTCCAATTGTGGTTTTGTGAGCATTGTGATCTTCTTTCCTGAGGTTTTTGCATCACCATAAATATTCTAAGAGAGAGAGAGAGTTGATCCCATATCGATTACCCAACTATTCGTTGGACATCTGTTTTTCATTGAACAGAGCAGGTTTCATGATAGAGATAGGAATACTAAGTACTATGACCTTAACAATATTAATAGAAGAAGGAGAAACCAAGTTCTTATGCTTAGAGATTCAAATGGTCAATGGATGGAAGAAGAAGACTAGATTGAAGGGGTTGTCACTTCCTTTTGTCAAAATGTTTTCTCTGAAAATGTAGATGGTGATAAGTGGTATCAATCCGCTTTCTCTTTCCCTGTTTTATGTCATGATGATTATAACTTTTTGAAAGAGCCTATTTCTAATGATGAAATTAAGTTAGCTGCCATGGATATAAGACCTTGGAAGGATCTAGGACCTGATGGTTTCCTTGCAGGATTTTACCAACAAGCCCGGAATTGCATAGGTGTCAATGTTTGTCAATCTGTTAAAGAATTTAGGCATTCCCCTACCCAAATTGCTAGTGTCAATCAAACTAATATATGCCTGATTCCAAAAATTTATAAGCCTGAGTTTGTAACTCAGTTTCAGCCAATCTCCCTATGTAATGTAAATTACAAAATTTTGACAAAGGCTATTGTTAACAGATTCAAGCCTTTGATGCCTCAGATAATTTCCCCCCATCAAACAGGCTTTATCCCTAATGGGACTATCCATGATAATATCTTTGTGGCCCAAGAAATGCTTCATAGGATGCACACAGTCAAAAGGAAGCCTAGTTTCTTTGTCATTAAGGTGGATCTTGCCAAAGCTTATGACAAAATGAGATGGAGCTTTATTGATCACATTCTCCATGAAGTGGGTCTCCCTCAAAATCTCATGGTCATTATGCATTGCATTTCTTCGGTTCGATTAGTGGTTTGGAATGGTTATAGAGCTTCTCCTCTCACTCCTCAAAAAGGTTTGCGCCTAGGAGATCCTATATCACCCTATTTATTTGTTATGTGTATGGATAAACTCACTCATTTAATTCTTGAAGTTATGAATGCAGGTCATTGGACTCCTATAAGAGCTAGTAGAGATGGCCCTCAAGTCTTTCATCTCATGTTTGTAGACGATATGTTACTTTTTTGGGATGCATCAATCCAACAAATCAAATGTGTGCAAATGATGTTGGATTTATTCTGTACAATGTCAGGTCAAACCATTAGTGCATAGAAATCTAATATTTATTTCTCAAAGAATGTGGACCCCATACTAGAAAGGCTATATTCAAGCTTTCTTCATTTGATGAGTGAAATTCTTTGGGAAGATATTTAGGTGTGCCTCTGCTTGGTAAAGCCCCTAAATGTAATGACTCTAGGTATCTTATTGAGGGAGTTTCCCAAAAGCTCTTGGGGTGGACATCACAACAACTCTCTCTAGTAGGATGCATCACTCTTGCAAAATCGGTAAACCAGTCCTTGTTGATTTATCCTATGATGACAACTATGATCCCAAAGACTATCTTAGAGGAAATTCAGAAAACTCGGAGATCCTTTATTTTGGGAGATCATGGTAATACAAGATGCTCTCATGCTGTGGGGTGGCCAATTGCAACTATGATGCTTCGTAGGAGTAATGGTGGTATGGCTACGAGCAATTTAGTTGTTACGAACAAAGCATGTCTTATGAAGTTGGCTTGGGCTCTAAATTCTGGAAATTATGGTTTATAGAGTAAAGTGCTTCAAGGTAAGCATCGAAGGGGGGATGTAATGGATCAGAATATATTAGCCTTGCAGAAGAAAAATATTGATTCCTATATTTGGAAGTCTCTAGTTGATCTTTGGCTTTCAATGGAGCAATTTGAATTTTGGGTGGTAAGAGATGGAAGTAAAATTAATGAGTGGTTTGATAAGTGGATAAACCTTGACACTAGATTGGTTGATGTTGTTCCCAACACACCTCTCTCAGTTCAAGACATATGTATGAAGGATCTTGTTGACTGTCAAGGTAATTGGAGTAGAGATTTCACTACTACCAAAGCTGGATTTAAAGACGGTTATTTCACCTCTACAAAGACGGTTCTCCAACCGTCTTTGTAGCGAGCGACGTTGTAAGTTTAGACCTTCGAAGACAGTTATATAACCGTTTTTGTTCCAACAGATTCTAAGACGATCCTTCCTCTAAACAGTCTTAGAAGGATTTTTATATAAAAAAAAAATTAACACTTATTCAAAGACGGTTATAACTTAGAACGTCGCCATTTTAAGACAATGACTTTTAAGACGGTTAAAGGTTAAAGGTTATAACTGTCTTAGATTTTGTGTTTTTTCTTCCAATGACTTTTAAGACGGTTAAAGGTTATAACTGTCTTAGAATGTTGTCATTCTAAGACAGTTTTCACCTATAATTGTCTTATAATGTCACATTCTAAGACGATTTTCGTATAACCATCTTAGAAACTCGTTTTTATAAAATATATATATATAGTATTTCTAAGACGGATTTTAGGAAGAACCATCTTAGAAAGTGACATTCTAAGACGATTTTTCCTATAACCGTCTTAGAATATGTTTTTTTATTAAAAAAAAATCACCACTAAGCTACCCCACCACCACATCTAGGTAAAAATTGCAGTTACAGCATGAGCCAAACTTAAAATACCACTTAATTCCTATTTAAAAATACACTAAAAAATCATATAAGTTTACAAGCAGGCACAACAAAGAAGCAATTTGGGTTGACTATTAAGTTTGTGAACCATTTATAATGAACAATTACAATATTATATATATATGTCATTTTAAAGGATTCTTTTTTAAAGTTATTTTAAATCTGTACAATTAATTTCAATTAACTATTTTATAATGGACAGGGTGAAGAGTTAAATACTTTTCATGTGTGTGTGAATGTGAAAATGTACAAGGCAAAGTTGCAAGAGATATTTGAACACACTACAATTTTATTATCTTTATTAGCATTCACCATTTCTCTCTCTTTATTATATCCTACCACATTAATTATAATATTTTTTTTCTTCTCTCGATGTCATGCCAAAAGTCATTTTTGTAAAATAATCAATTAGACAATACAGATGCAGATGTTTCGGGCCAAATAAGAACTAAACTACTGGCGTGTGCATGGGCTGCATGATTGGCCTATTATATTATAATTATTCTTTTAGGAGATCAATCTAGGAGAGGTAATGAAAAAATAGATGCGGAAAAGGAACTATGGATAAGTGGATAACATTATTGGTAAGATCAACTAGGAGTAAAGACACAACAAGAAAAATAAAATGTGATATCAAATATGCCTATAGGGTTTAACTAGTTTATAAATATCAAATATTACATAACTTATACTCACTCCTCTCATACACACAATAGACAAATGAAAATCAATTAAGGATATTTCTCATTTATTTGTTTCATGTTTTTCCTTTTATTTTGTTTCTGGTGTTAATTAATTATTGGCATCAAGTGGGCATATATTGTTTGATTTATAGTGCCCCTGCGCTTTTGTAACCATTATATATAGTGGGTGCATTATAGCTAGCCTAATATATGGATATTATATCTTAGCACAATTAAATGAATCTTATCTTTCCTTACATAATTTAGTATTGATTTGGCCTACATGCAGTAGCTACATGCAAAAGCAACCTGTAGCCGGCAAAAGGATAAAAAAGCCTAGACATACATTAAGTAACAGAGGGCATAACAGTATGACAGAAAAATGTGTCATTAATGGAACACTTCTAGAGCTCATTGGCCACTTACATGGATGCAGTGTCAGAATTATGCTTCCAAGCAAAGACACAAGTAGACAACACAAGTTTTTCCATCAAACAGTTCAAAAAACTAATTACCTGGCTGGAATTGTGGAGCATGGTACTAGAGTAGCGGGAAAGTTCCTAAGACAAAGATGAAGAGTATAGCCTAATGTATTTCTTTCCAACAACCTGGAAGTATGAAGGTTTCACAGTCAATTAGATTATTCCATGGTGCACAATAATACTTTGCATGATACAAGTATGACATAATATAGACAGTTTTCTGAAACCATAGTGTAAGATAAGCAACATCTTCTAGACAATTTAAAATAACAAAGGATATAATATAAACAACAATGTCATCCTCATATATTACTCGAATAACACCAATTGTGCCATGCCAGCTATTAGCTCGGTAATAGGACTGCAAACTCAAAAGATGAGGGCAATGCCCTGAATTTTTAATAACCACGAGTTGCGCGTTCTCTCCCAAATGCCTAAGCATCAGGGGAAAAAGAGTTTGAAGTATGTAAAACATAATAAAATATATTGTTCATTCTTTCATGTTATACTGATATCTGAATTGCCATTACTCCATTTGGTATCAAAACATCACGACATAAACCAGCAAAGCTAAAGGCATTAGAGATGCTTTGAAGATAAAATTACGAGTGTGCTAAAATTATTTGAAATTACCTTTGTAGTCTATAAGCTAGTTCCATTGGGAATACCAGGTCCTTTTCTCCCCAGATTATTAACATAGGTTGCACCATCGAAAAGTTGTGCCATTTGAAAAGTTCAGTGAAAGATTATAAACATGGTGAAATTAGCACATTAATGTTAAGTCAGAAGAGAAGAACAAACCTGGGTTATCTTAGGAAGATTAGATAGTTTCTATCCTTATGTAATGTTTCGATTAATTCTTTCCTCTCTTGGCGGTTTTCAGTACACGTCACCTGCAAGTAAAACCAGTTTCAGTAGTGAAATTTGGTAAATTGGCAACCTGTGCTTTTGTATTCGCGTCAAGTGATAGCCAATTTTTGAGTAATCATGTATAAAAGAGTTCCATATATACCATGCTTATTATATTTGTGACTTTTTCTCAATAAGAGGACTATAGAAGAGAGAATCCAAATCCAGCAATTAGACAACAAACAAGCAGACACACCTTATTTTCAAGTAAAAGGACAACTGAGAAGGAGATCGGAAAATGATGCATAGACCTCCGAATGCTATTTGAGTGTATAGATAACATGTGTGATATAAGGTAACAAAAAGAGAATAAAATTTTTGTTAATGGGATATTTTCACTATTAGGTGTCCAACCATTAGGGCTCAAAGAGATAATCTCCAATACAAATGTCAAAAATCAAATGGAAAATACACTTGAACCATATAGTGCACAGAGAAAATGCCCAAAAAAAAAGAGTTGAACTTTCCAAGCATCAATAATGACATTGACAACAAAATTTAGTCTGAAAATAACTACATCGCCGGGAAGCTTTTAGATCACAAGCACTAGCCCTACCAGTTCTCAATAATCTGATTCCTATTATATTGTTCTTTTAACAATTTTCTGTTTATTTGTTAACAATAGTTTTATCCTAGTCAAAACCATGGTGGTAAAGTCTAAGAAGACAACAAACATAAACATATAAGTATAATCAACCATCATACAATTAGGAAGAAGCAGACCATAAAAATATTAGGAAAGGAAAATAGGAAAATGTAGTTTTTAAGCAAATTCACAAGAATTGTGTAAAGCCAGAACACCAACACACACCATTATACATTTGATAAGAGAAAATAAAATAAAATAAAATAAAATTAAAGGCTTGAAGTATCAAATTAACATACTGATGTTAATGTAATCATTGAGGAAGCAAGTAGGAATGGCTTTGACAGGCTTGGCAAACGCGATTTGCACAAGCTACCTCAACTGTTCCAGCGTATGCGGTAGCAAAATATCCACAGCGTCATCAACAGTTTTCACCTGGAACATCCCTTCATCCAAGTCCTTATCTTCCAAGCACACCCCGGCGCAACATAGCACCACCTTCTCCAAAAGCTCCGGAAACTGTGCCGCCAAGCTGTACACCACAAAGCCTATGTCGCTTAACCCGACAACACTAGTTGTCTAGAGCTCGTGGGCCAGGAGGAGGGCCGAGACGCACTGGGCCTGGAAGGCCTCGGAGATGAGCAGGTTTTATGGCAGATGCGAGGGGGAGACTGAAGGCACATGAAGAAGAATGAGGTTTAGGGAATAGATCTAGCATCGATGTAGTTCAAAACCCCAGGTTTCAATACCCTTGGTTCAATACCAGAGGGTGCCACGCATGGTTGCAGTGGTTCAAAATGGAGTTGTCGACAGGAGAGGAAATGGACGGAGGCAAAGGCGGAGACGGTGGCCAGGCATGTGGGGTGGGCGTGGGTATGGGAAGGGTGAGAGAGCGAGAGACTGATAGTGCATGCGTCTTTTAACGCTTTTAAAAAAAATTGAACATTTTAAAAAAGTGCGCGTTCTCGACAAATATTTATTCAAATTTCCAGTTTCTTTTAAGACAGTTTTCTTTTATTACAAAACCATCTTAGAATAACAACCTTCTAAGACGGTTTCGGAAAAACTGTCTTAGAACAGTAGTTTCCAAGATGATTTTTGTACAACCGTCTCTGTAAATAACAAATTATTTACAAAATTGTCACTGCCTGTCATTCTAAGATGGTTATGCTACAACTGTCTTTGAATGTGTGTCGTAGAATCCAGCTTTTGTAGTAGTGTTTATTGAACTCAGTGCTGCCAAATGATTTGATTCAATGTATTATGCCTCCTTATAATGAAGCTGGACCGAATAGGAGAATGTGGCCAGGAGAAAAGTTGGGAAGGTATTTTGTCTTTATTGCTTATATAAGGATCAATAATTTCCATGTTATGACAGATAGGGGGAGTTGGAAGAAAATGTGGAAGATATATGTGTTGATACCTTAGTCAATTTTCTTATGATATGGAGTTGGAGTTCATGAGGTTTGAGCATCCAACTTAGTCATTTAGGCTTTTTAGCTCGGTATAATACTAAAAAAAATATCTCTCTTCTATCTTCATGTATTTTATTTCTCTCCTTTCTACTAATCAAAGCATAAAAGAGAGTAAAAGAGAGTCAAAGTGCACCTAGCCACATTTGTATATAGCTTTTTTCTCAAGCTATATTCTCACTTGCTTGACACATACACATCCCACACACAATTTTCTCTTCTTATCTAGACTTCTTAATCTCCCAACACTACTACAAAAACTATCTTTTACGACGTGCCTTCTAAGACGGTTCCTAAAAATCTGTCTTAGAATGTTAGACAGTGGCAATTTTGTAAATAATATGATATGTATGAAGACGGTTTTATAATAACCATATTAAAAGTGAAGTGTTCAAAGATAGTTATTATATAACCATCTTAAAAATCAACTATACAAAAATAGTTTTTGTAAACTGTCTTTAAATTTGCGCTTCTTTCTCTCTCATCATTCAAATTCTGAATCCACAAAAATCAAAGCACTCGTGTGGCCGTTTCGCTTCCTTTCTCTTTCTCTCTCACCTCATTCCTATCCATTTCTCTCCCACCACAAAGCCATGTTATCATTGGAACTCCAGTGCTAACAGCCTCCACCATAGAGTTCCCAGGCTTCCATCCAACTACCTTGTGTACCAACATCCTCTCGTCGCTTTGTTGCAGACGCCGATTGGATACACAAGAGGCATCGACTAGCAATTACGATGGTGGACAAACCAGTGCATCGTTGAGCACGGCAAGGAGTCGAAAGGATGAAGGGAGAGGACTTTGGTGTGGCTGCCGTAGTAACGGAGCTTGGCGTCAGTGTGGTGAGGAAGGATCTTGCCGCTGTAGCTATAGAGGATTTTAATAGTATTATTATCTATGAGTTTCGATTCCATGACTGGGTCTCGCGATTTGGTTAATTAATGACAAGTTTCGTTGAGGAATGAAAAGGGAAAGAGTTTGGTGCTTGAAAACTCTTGTGAGTTTCACGGGCATGAGGAAGTTGTGGACGTGCCACTGTTGGACAACGATGGTTTCATGTCGAGGCATTCACATATGAAGTATGAGCTTAGAGATTCGCCCGGTTTAGGTGAGAATAAGAATAAAGATATATGCTTTCTTTGATTTTGAAAATTTTGATGTAGAGTTCAATTTATCGACTAATGTTTGTTTTATTTTTATTTTTTTATGGATGGTTTAGTTCCCATCAGTGTGTACGATATTCAACATTACCTAACTGAATTTTCATTCATTTATTTTGGTGAATTTGTTAAGTGGGTATTGTTATCTAATGTGTTTGTGGGTGTAGGAGGATACTTTTGCGGTGGTGTCGACGGTGCTCTTTGTTTCGGGAGTGACTACACTGTTGCATACAAGTTTTGGGTTGAGGTTGCCCTTGATACAAGGGCCTTCTTTTGTTTATCTGGCCCCGGTGTTGGAAATCATCAACTTCCTCGAGTTTCAAGGATTAAATGGAAATGTGTTTTTCTTCTCATTTCTTTGTGTTTCGGATGATGTTTCTGTTGTTAATTATTTGTGAGATGTCATGGGCTTTTGTATTATGTATATTGTGAGGTCTTTGATGGGGTAATTGAAACCAAGACTCAATGATGAAATTTTTTTGTATCAATTTTCAAAAATTTAAACATATAATGAAGGAGCTACATGGGGCTATAATAATTGGATTGACTTTTCAAACTTTTCTTGGATATTCTAGACTTATGTCACTGTAAGGCAAGATTGTGGGATTTATTATACCCATTTACTTGTCTTGTTTTTTAGTACAAACTTCATTGTTTCATCACACAACATTTATTCTTGTGCATTGATTGAGGCAATTTATAAATGTGATGCTAACTGCTATAGTTTGAGAGATACTAGTATAACATTTGTAGGAGAAGAAGAATAATGAGAATAGGAACAATAGGGAAATTTAATATTGCATAAAAGCTAGTGCTTTAAAATATTGTATAAATGTGGTGCTAATTGCTAGGAATAATGAGAATAGGAACATTTGAGTAATTGTGTACTCCTGTAGTAAGTGTATTGGAGAAGAGCTTGATCAATTTGAGTCCTTATGAGATAGATGGAGCTTGAAACCAAAGAAACTGTGGGTCATGTATGGTACTACAATCCCCAAACATCAATGATCAGTCCATTATATTCAAACTCCTTTCATAACTATTCTCCTCATCTTATTGAAGAATTTAATATACTTTTTCGTTATAAATCCATGTTTGGGACAACTTATAATCAGTCATTTCAGTTGATTTACACTTGATGATGAATGATGAATGAAGAACACTATTTTTAAGTTTCTTGTAGTTATTAGGATTGTTATGTACTCATATAGTTGATCTTAATTTGGACCTTGTATTTCTTGTTTAAGATCTTTATTTAGAACTTGATTTGGAACTTGTTTAAGATGGTATTAGTTTTTGGCTCATTTGCTTTAACTAGCATTTGTGATTTGCAGCCACATTACATGGATTTTTAAGAACATTAAGGATGAAAATTACTTAGTGTTATTAGTTTCCTTTGCTTTTTATTTATTACATGGCAGTTCAAGGTTACCTCAACTACATAATTAGAATGTCACTTCTAATATTTGATTTTTCATGGTTTTGATTCTGAATGATTTGGACAGTGTGATGAATCATTTTGTTGGATATTTTCATTTTAATGCTTGGCCCAAATCCCAATGTGTTGAAAAGGGATTTGTTGAGTTGGGCCCAATTTTCGAGGGACTGACCCCAACCCAATTCCAGTTTAAGGCGCAGAAATCCCTAAACCTAATTCCTCTATAAATACAACATTTATAGATGGAGGCAGCATACTGTGTGTGAGACTGAGAGAAATTCCAAAGAGGGAAGAGTTCTCGTTGGCTGCAAGTGACAGAGAGTCTCCGTGAGTCTCCAAGAGGTTTAGTGAGCAACCCTTATAGAGAGTGGTCTCACCATTGTTGGGGAGGTTGAGTGTCTCCAACGAAAGGCCGTTGAGAGTGATTATAACCATTATTGATAATAGTGGATTGATTCTGGACTATGTCCCGTGGGTTTTCCTCTTCGTGTTGAAGAAGGTTTCCTCCCACGTAAAGTTATTTTGATTATGTGTTTTTTCTCTCCTGTTCTTTCTCGTGTTTTTGATCGTTCACGCTTCCGCAATATTCTGTTTTGATTGTTTGAGGGTTGAGTCTGTTGTGACTCCCTGTTCGTTGGAAGAGAAGGTGTGTTCCTCCCAACAAAACTGGTATCAAAGCCCAGGTTGAAGGGTTCTAAAGGAGAAGAGACGGGATGGAGACCAGTGGTAGCATAACCTATGACAGGGATATGTTCAAGTTGACCGCAGATAACTATACCTACTAGAGGCCGATGATGGAAGATCATCTGTATTGCAAGGATTTGCACGAGCCCATTGTCCTTGATGAGAGATCGGTAGGGAAGACCTGCAAGGAATGGGAGATCCTGAGTCGTAAGGCGGTGGTTACGATCAGGAAGTATATTGATAAAAGCCTCTTTGAGCACATGTCCGATTTCACAAATGTTTACGAATTATAGAACCAGCTGGAGTCCATGATTCAAAAGAAGACTCTTAGGAACAAAGCTCACCTAGTTCGCCGGCTTGTGAAGTTGGAGTACAAGGACTAGATGAGCATGATTGAACACCTCAACATATACAAAGGTATTGTGAACCAGCTGTCCAAGGCCGAGATGAGAATTGACAACGAGATGCAGGCTCTGTCGTTGCTGAGTTCATTGATGGAGAGCTGGGATACTCTGGTGGTGACGTTGAGTAATTTAGCTCCTGAAGGAAAATTGGAGATGGATGTCATGACTAACAGCCTCTTGAATGAAGAAGCCAGGAGAAGAGAATGGGGTGTAACCAGCACGTCTGATGTCAACGTTGCTGAGAGTAGGAGTAAGTCCGACATCCGGGGTCATGGCAAGAACCGGGGTCGTGAAAGACGGGATAGGCCCTGAGACCGATCAAGACTGAAGAGTGAACTGAAGTGCTTCTACTGCAGGAAGCTCGGACACAAGAAGACTAACTGCTGGGCTCTACAGGGAGATGAGCAGAGTGACTCTGTGAAGTCAGACAAGAGCATGCAGAGAAGAAAGAGGTGAATAGCACTACAACGGTGGTTGCTAGTGCTGGGGGCCGAGATATTTCTTCTCGGAGATGATTTTTGAATGTTGCCTTCGACGACTGCGCATGGATACTTGAGTCAGGTGTCTCTTTCATTGATGACCATTCCCGCAAGGCAGGTTTACCTGTTGAAGCCCAAGGACTAGGTTCTCCAATCTTTTATGGAATTTCATGTCATGGTGGAAAGGGAGACTGACCAGAGGTTAAAGGTGGTCAGATCTGATAATGGTGGTGAGTATCGTGGTCCCTTTGAAGCTTACTGTAAAGAAGCGGGATCCGACTTGAAAGGACGCCCCTAAGACTCCTCAGCTGAATGGACTCGCTGAGAGAATGAACCGGACTATTGAGGAGAAGGTCCGAAGTATGCTATTCAAAGTCGGGTTGTCGAAAGCATATTGGAGAGAGGCTGCTAGAACAACGGTTGATCTAATAAATCTCTCACCATCACGACCGCTGGAAGGAGAGATTCCAGAGGAAGTCTGGATGGGTCGGAGAACGACCTATGATCACCTGAGGGTGTTTGGATGCCGAGCCTTCGTGCATGTCCCTAAAGATGAAAGGGCGAAGCTGGATGCGAAGACGAAAGAGTGCATATACCTCGGTTCGTCGAAAATCGAGTTAGGTTTCAGACTGTGGGATCCAATCAATAAGAATATTTTGAGAAGCCAGGATGTAGTGTTTCATGAGGATGAGACCATCCATGACATCTCAAAACCCCAAGTCTAGGTTATTGTCCGAAGTGAAGAACCTATCCCTCGTGTGCATGCTGAAGCAGTGGGAGAAACCAGTGGAGAAATTGCTGGAGGCGATGTTGAAGATGATGACCAGCAACAGACCGATGATATCGAGATTCGGGTTGAGAGTGAAGAACTCGGTTCTGAGGATGAAGAAGAAGAACAACCGAGATACCCCACTAGAGAAAGAAGACCTTCTACAAGGTATCTACCTGATGAATATACCATAATTGTTGAAGATGGTGAACCTCAAAGTTATGATGAGGCGGTGGAGAGCCCAGAGAGTGATGAATAGGAGAAGGCCATGCAGGATGAGATGAGATCCTTGCATGAGAATCAGACTTATGAGTTGACCAAGCTACCTAGAGGAAGGCGAGCTTTAAAGAACAAGTGGGTGTATAAAATCAAACGGGAGGGGAACGACAAAAAGCCGAGATACAAAGTCCGGATTGTAGTGAAAGGCTGTAATCAGAAGAAGGGGATTGATTTTGAAGAGATACTCTCTCCTGTTGTGAAGATGACCTCGGTCCGGACTGTGTTAGCCATGGCAGCTACAATAGACCTAGAGGTAGAACAGATTGATGTGAAAACGACATTTCTTCACAGTGAGCTAGAGGAAGAGATTTTTATGAAGCACCAGAAGGGTTTGAAGCTCCGGGATGTGAAGGCATGGCATGCCGACTGAAAAAGAGTCTCTATGGCTTGAAGCAAGCACCTCGGCAGTGGTACAAGAAGTTTGATTCCTTCATGACAGAACATAGATTCATGAAGACGGATGCCGACCACTGTATATTTGTGAAGAGATATGAGACTGGTGATTTCTTGATCTTGCTACTGTGTGTGGATGACATGCTGATAGTAGGGCAAGATAAGATGAAGATTGCCGCCTTGAAGAAGGCATTGAATTCGTCCTTCGCGATGAAGGACCTTGGTCCAGCAAAGCAGATTCTCAGAATTAAGATTATCTTTGATAGAAAGAAAAAGCTACTGTGGCTAAGTCAAGAGAAATATGTTGAGAAGATCTTGAAAAAATTCAACATGGACAAAGCCAGAATAGTGAGCAGCCCCTTGGCCGGACATTTGAAGTTGAATGAGAGGCAATATCCGAGATCATATGAAGACAGAGATGAGATGGAGAAGATCCCGTACCAATCTGTAGTTGGAAGTTTGATGTATGCAATGATTTGCACTAGACCCGACCTAGCGTATGCAGTTGGAGTGGTGAGCCGGTATCTTTCGAATCCCGACAGAGAGCACTGGGAAGCAATGAAGTGGATCTTCAGGTACCTCCGGGGTATGACCAATTTGTGTCTTCGTTTTGGAGATGGTGAAGCCGGGTTGCAAGGATACTCGGATGCTGATTTAGAGGGAGATTCCGACTCGAGAAAGTCTACGACGGGATATTTGATGACGTTTGTTGGAGGGGAAATCTCATGGCAATCAAGATTGTAGAAGTGTGTGGCACTTTCAATGAATAAAGCAGAGTATATTGCCGCAACGGAAGCGTGCAAAAAAGTTGTTGTGGATGAAGAAGTTTCTCCAGGAACTCGGCCATGACCAAGATAAGTATGAGCTTAAGTGTGACAATCAGAGCGCAATTCATCTTGCAAGGAACTCGACGTATCACTCTCGCACCAAGCACATTGATGTGAAGTATCACTGGATACGGGATGCGATGGAGGTTGGAAAGCTCACACTGGCAAAATGCACACTAGTCAGAATTGGTCTGACATGATGGCGAAGACGGTACTAACAAGGAAATTTGAAGATTGTTGTAAAGGAGTCCGGCTGATGAATTCGGTACATTGAATCCGAAAAGGAAGACCGGGTTGTGAAGTGAAGACCCCGACTTTAGTGGAAGATCGAAAAGGATTTCGGGTTGCCGATATGTCGCATTGAAAACGGAAGGGGAAGATTTGTTGAATATTTCCATTTTAATGTTTGGACCAAATCCCAATGTGTTGAAAAGGGATTTGTTGACTTGGGCTTAATTCCCGAGGGGCTGACCCCGGCCCAATTCCAGTTTAGGGCGCTTAAATCCCTAAACCTAATTCTTCTCTATAAATACAACATTTATAGATGGAGGCAGCAGATTATGTGTGAGACTGAGAGAAATTCCAGAGAGGGAAGAGTTCTCGTTGGCTGCAAGTGGCAGAGAGTCTTCGTGAGTCTCCGAGAGGTTGAGTGAGCAACCCTTATAGAGAGTGGTCTCACCATTGTTGGTGAGGTTGAGTGTCTCCAACGAAAGGCTGTTGAGAGTGATTGTAACCATTATTGATAATAGTGGATTGATTCTGGACATGTCCCGTGGGTTTTCCTCTTCGTGTTGAAGAAGGTTTTCTCCCACGTAAAGTTATTTTGATTGTGTGTTTTTTCTCTCATGTTCTTTCTCGCGTTTTTGATCATTCACGTTTCCGCAATATTCCGTTTTGATTGTTTGAGGATTAAGTCTATTATGACTCCCTGTTCGTTGAAAGAGAAGGTGTGTTCCTTCCAACACATTTCCCCTTAAGTGGAACAGTTCTTTCAGCATCAATTCTTGTTGGCCTCACAACATCTCTTATCTTGTTTTGCAGTCATTTCCATCAGGTACTTTCATTTTTGAATTCTAACTCACTTTTTAGTAACTTTCATTAGGTGACATGTATTTATGCACAACACAGGTGGAAGGAGACATCTACCTATGATGTGAATCTACCTCCCCACCCTATCGCCGTGTCACACCGAGGTATCTCATATGATTGTGTCCTGGCCCCATTTCTGTATTGTTTTTGTATTGTAAAAGAAGATGAGAGAAAGGGAATAAATCCAATATTACCCACAAAAATGACCCAATTTGAGCTCTGTATTGCTTTGTTTTTTAAATGCCCGTATGAGTACAGAAATGGTCCCTCACTATTTTGTGTATCCTCTGTTGAGTATTTGGACCGCATCTTGTGGGACAAATCTGCTTTAATAAAAAATTTCCTGTCACATGTCCAGATTGGATTTGTTATCTTTGATGCATTTTGGTAACAAGTAGGGGCAGTGTTCATATTTTATTTTGGTTTTATAATGAATATGCATCTTTACTGTCAGCGAGTCCAGTTTTAATTATCATGTTACATGATTATTGCTATTTTAAAGATAGATTCCATGTGTGACAACTGACAAGTTCTTAAGCATTCCTGTGTTTGAGTTTAGCTCAATTTTTCAAAGTCTGATGTTTGGGTTCTCTGAAATAATTGAAATCGTTGTAATTGCTATGTTTGTGCCTTCCGTGATGATAACTTTTTGTGGAATATTTTTTTGGAAAGACTTAATTTCAAGTAATAAAATGAGCAGTAATCCGAGAAATTATGGCAGGATGAATGGAATATTATGTAGGATACAAGCCGTGGGGTATAACTTAGGCACTCAACATGTTATAAGAGAAGAGGGTTCAAGAAATTTGAACACTGCCAATAGAGAGGTTCTTGTTGTTAGGAAAG
Organism: Glycine tomentella; assembly: GCA_007407185.1. Lineage (NCBI taxonomy): Eukaryota > Viridiplantae > Streptophyta > Magnoliopsida > Fabales > Fabaceae > Glycine > Glycine tomentella. The sequence continues at coordinate 221,113 of PYAF01001312.1, read as the reverse complement.
TCTAATCCTAGATGTTTGACGTAATTTGAACCAAAAGAAACAATGAAAAATAAAATTCAAAACTACTATGACAATTACCGTTCAATATTATGAACACTACTTGCAATGCAATAGCATAAGCAATCCCAATCTAAGTAGCGAGAACAACAGCTCAGTGTATATTTAAATGGAGACCCTTTGTCCTTCACTCTTTACCTCTAACAAATGCTTGCAGCAAGCATGATGTCTGTCCTAGATATAAGCTTCAAATGGTAAATAGAAAGCATGAAATCAGAAAGGTAAGGCCACGATTTACTCAAAATGTTTTTGGCTATAACTTTAATAAAAAATTGTCACATGTTCAGATTGGATTTTTTTATCTTTTGATGCATTTTGGTAACAAGTAGGGGCAGTGTTCATATTTTATTTTGGTTTAATAATTTATATGCTTCTTTACTGTTAGTGAGTCCAGTTTTAATTATCATGTTACATGATTATTGCTATTTGAAGATAGATTCCATGTGTGACAAGATTTATGCATGTGCGCTTGCAAATTGTTTATTGGGCTGTGGAAGATCATTTTTAATGCAGAATTTACCTATATTACCAATTCCGATTCCATCACGAGTTTTATTGAACTATTTTCTTATCCATGTTAACGATGTATGATAATCTACCTATAGTATTTTCTATTTCTCTTTCAGGTTAGACTTGGCACTGAAAAAGGTGCAGAGGCAGTCAAAGGGGCAGTCATTAGGCTATAGAGAAACACATGTCGGAGAGAGAAAAAAATAAAGGTTTGAGGGATCAGAAATTATACTCGGTTTGGTCAAGTCAAACATCGGTTTATCTGGTTCGAAGCCGGTTTGATGATGTGTCATCGGTTTGATGACACAAATTATCGAATAATCGAATTGGCTCGACCATTAGTTCGATTCCCGATCTAATGCGTTAATCCAATCGGACTGAGCTGAGTTTTAATATCACTGGGTGTAAGAACTTACCCTTGAGGGACAATTTCATCCTTTCAAGGGAATTTTAAAAATCAAGAGGTCTAAATAGCAAATGGAGGGGTAATAATAGCAACTCCCATCTTCTTCACAGCAAGCAGAACAATGTACAGAAAGAATTTTAGTCCCTTTTTCTTTCCCTTCATGTTCATTTTTTTCCCCATTATTTCTATTCAAACAAGAGGTTATTTTTCTCCCCCATACTTATATTCAAACAAACCGTAATAAATCATTTCATTTCCTATTAATTGAATGGAAGTAAGTTGCAATCAATAAGCAAAAGATAAAAGAAATGTTGAAGTAAAAAATTTGAGTTTGATGAGCTGGATCCTACTTTCTTTATATTTATTAAAATTTAAGTTAATTTGTAAGTTGCTTAACTATTTTGAAAATTTGTAATTATGTTTTAAATTAAAAAAAATTGAGTCATTGATCTTGTAATTTTTTTAATGAAGACTCGAGAGTTTAAAACCATTATAAATGATCATTTTCTGATAATTTCAAGTGGCCATAAACTAATTTTAGAGACCAATTAACAAAAAAAAAAAATTGAAAAACTAAAGACTCGAATTTTTCTTTCTAACTTAAATACCAAATTAAAGCTTTTCAAATAGTTTAGCTATGGATCAATTTAACCTTTTTTATTTTTGGTTGAATCGGATCAATTTAACCTTTTTAACTTTGGTTGAATCGGATCAATTTAACCTTTTGTTAAAAGGCTAATGACAAAAAAGTCCTTCTGAATCTTAACGCTCTTTGGAAGACTAACGTGATTTTAATTTTGTTAGCAGCACTTCGTTTATTTATATCTATATAAAAAATTGCAACGCAACAAATACTGTAGGACTAGATCATCTATCTGTAATTAAGAAGAAAAAAAAAAAAAAAAAAAGATCATCTATTTGTATTTTGCATTATTGCTTTCTCTTCCGACAGTTGACCTCAATTCCTTCGATGGAGTTCGCGTCTTCTTCATCACCCTTCTCAAAATTCAAACCCCAATTGATGTACGATGTGTTCATCAATTTCAGGGGACAAGACACCCGTAGGAAGTTCGTTTGTCATCTCCATTATGCCCTCTCAAAAGCTGGAGTCAAAACTTTCATTGACGACGAGAACCTACGCAAGGGAACCCTGCTGGAAGAACTATTCCCAACAATAGAAGGGTCTCAGATAGCAATAGTTGTTTTTTCCAAAACCTATACTGAATCTACTTGGTGTCTTCGTGAGCTTCAAAAAATCATTGAATGCAACGAAAATTATGGGCAAAGAGTCGTGCCCGTATTTTACTATATTGACCCATCCCATATACGTCATCAGGAGGGTGATTTTGGAAATGCGTTGAATGCAGTTGCAGAAAAAAGACATTCAGGAGAAGATCTGAAATCTGCCTTGTCCAATTGGAAGCGCGTACTCAAAAAAGCTACAGATTTCTCTGGTTGGAATGTGAGGGATTTCAGGTAAATCAATCAATACTTTATATAGTTTGGGAGATATAAGGTTACTTGGGTGGTTAAAGAAAAATGGTAGGAGAGAAAGGTGTTATGTTCGATCCTTCTTGCTAATAACAAAGTAACGATTAATATTTGTCGATAACAAAAAATTATTTATATAGTTTCTCGCTTCTTTTATTTTAAGCTTATTATTTATTTTTTGTAGTAGATGACCATTATAATTACTATTGAACTGAACTTGAAGGAATGAAGCTGAACTAGTGAAGGAAATTGTTAACGATGTTCTTACTAAACTGGAGTACGAAGTCTTGTCTATTACTGAATTCCCTGTTGGATTAGAATCCCAGGTGCAAGAAGTGATTAGATTTATCGAAACAACCAAATATTCTTGTATCATAGGGATATGGGGAATGGGAGGATCGGGTAAAACTACCACAGCCAAAGCCATCTACAATCAAATTCATCGTTCATTCATGGATAAAAGTTTCATTGAGGATATTAGAGAAGTTTGTAAAAGAGATGGAGGGCAAATAATACATTTACAAGAACAACTTCTTTTAGATGTCCTAAAAACAAAGGTGAAGATAAATAGCATTGGGATGGGATTAACTATGATCAAGAACAGACTTTCTAAAAAAAGGTTACTCATTGTATTTGATGATGTGAATGAGTTTGGCCAATTAAAAGCTCTATGCGGAAATCTTCAATGGATTGGTAAAGGAAGTGTAATAATCATTACAACAAGAGATAAACACCTGTTTACGGGAGTTAAAGTTGATTATGTTCATGAAATGAAGGAAATGCAGGCAAACGACTCCCTTGAACTTCTTAGTTGGCATGCTTTTAGAGAAGCAAAACCAAAAGAAGACTTCAATGAACTTGCAAGAAATGTAGTTGCTTATTGTGGAGGACTACCACTAGCACTTGAAGACCTTGGTTCATATTTAACTAATAGGACTACAAATGAGTGGAGAAGTGCATTGTCAAAACTAGAAACAACTCCCAATACTCGTGTTCATGAGATATTAAAAATAAGCTTTGATGGATTAAATGATGAGAAGGAAAAGGATATATTTCTTGATGTATGTTGCTTCTTTATTGGAAAAGACATAGCCTATGTTACGGAGATACTAAATGGTTGTGGACTACATTCGGATTGTGGAATACCAGTCCTCATAGAGCGTAGCCTCATAAAAGTTGAAAAGAACAACAAACTTGGAATGCATAATTTGGTACAAGAAATGGGAAGAGAGATAATTCGTGAAAGTTCAAGAAAGAAACCTGGGAAGCGCAGTCGACTGTGGTTTAATGTGGAAGTAGTTGATGTATTGACAAAGAATACTGTAAGTACATTCTTACATACAGTTTAAACTTGATAGTGTTTATGTTTTTTTCATTTGGAAACATGTATGGTTATGATGAGCATGTAGTATCACTTTTTACTGACCTAATGGTAGAGATTTCCAAATATACTTTTAATTGCTCTAATAATCGCAGGGGACAGAAGTTGTTGAGGGATTGGCTCTGAAATTCCATGTCAACAGCAGAAATTGCTTCAAAACTTATGCTTTTGAGAAAATGCAGAGATTGAGACTATTACAACTTGAAAACGTACA